>PVJC01029614.1:0-21764 GCA_004026665.1 Murina feae | reverse complement strand
CCCCATCCTCCTAGCAGCCAGCCTCAGCCATCTCAGAACTCCCGGATCTGCCTGTGCTGTCCCTGTACCCCCGCCAGAACAGCCCTGCACTGGAGTAGGACGTTCGAACACAGTCCACTAACACAGTCTACGCGGCGCTTTCAAGCTTCCCTGGGAACTTCTCTACCAGGAAGGACTCTCCAGAAAGGACGTCTGGGGAAGAAGGGCCGGCCTCTGCCCCACGGCTGGCTCGTCGCCTTACCGTTAGAAAGCAGCTGGTCCTCGCGCACTTCCTCAAACAGGGCCATGTCGCCATAACCCTCCTTCTGCTTCTCCTGGAAGAGCTGGTAGCAGGAGCTGGGGCTGGCCAGGAGCAGCCGGAAGCCCTGGGAGACAGAACGAGGGTCCGAGGCCAGCGTCCCCTCCAGGAGCTCCCGAGGGTCTCCAAAAGCAGGCGGGAGGCCCCCGGCGCTGTCCCCAGCACAGACCTTGTCGCTCTCGTCCTTGACCCGTGTGGGGATGAAGCACATGAACTGGTCCGCGTGGCCGACCATCAGCCAGTCGCAGTAGAGCTCCACCGGGGCCTGGACTTGCTGGGCGTAGAGGAAGTCCCGGAGGTCCTTTCTCATGTCCCGGCCCTCCTTGCTAAAGGGAGGAGGAAGGCTCGGCCTCTGAGCCCGCGTGGCCCACGTGAGCCGCCAGCTGCTCGCGAGTGCCAGGCTCCCTCCAGGGAACCGGCCGTCTAACCCTGGGCCTCGAGTGACTGGCCCGGAGGAGACGGGACGGGGTGGTGATGGGGAATCCCTCACTCTGGTTCCACCTGAAACTGAGCCAAGAGGGTCTAGAACAAAGACTAGACCCTGGGACAGGTCGCATTTCCTGGCTTTAGATGAGCAGCCACCAAGAAGTCTAGCTTAGAGGGCCGCCCCCCGGAGGCCCGTCTTGGGGAGGGGCATCCTGTGGGGTCAGCAGGCCAGCCGAGCTTCGCAGGCTGCCATTTGAACCCGGGACCCGCACTCAGAGAGTGAGTCATGTGTCTGCTTTTCCTCCTTTTAGTCTCCTCTGTGATTGGCAGACTCCATGGTCCTGGGCAGGTGACCGGCTGAGTCACGGGGTCAGACAGAGCCAGGTGAGCGACCAGGGTCCCTTCCTCCAGGGTGAAGGCATCTAGCCGCCACCTGCCCTCTCCCCTCACCTGGGGTAAAAGCTGCTGCCAATGAGGATCCTGCCCAGAGGATAGTCTTTCCCTTTGACCTTGACAGGTGGGGACACCATCAGGTTCCCGATGGAATCCATAGTGATCACCTTCCCGTCCTGGGTGAGTTGGGTCACGTAGCCAATCCCCGGGCTCTGGAAGGAGACCCCGCCGGGACAGGGGTGTTAGGAGGGGTGAGCTTTAAGCCGCAGTCTTACCCCTAATTCAATCTCTCGGGTAGACCCCCACACCCCTGCCCCCAGAGGCCCCCTGGGCCCTCTCCCCGGCACCCCATCATTTCTGGGCAGGCAGCAGGCCTGAGAGGTTGGACCGCGTTCAGATCAGCCAAACCGAGCCCCACACCAGTGAGTATCTCATGGGGAAATCTTCGAGGTTGGAGACGCGGGGGGTGTCGAAGACCAAGGAGATCGTCTTGTGGGGAGCCTGGGTGTAGCAAAAGGCCATCTCGTCCTGGAGGGACAGGAAACCAGTGTGATGTCCTCTCGCTCCATCAGCTGCTTCCCGGCGTGGGGCCGGCTGGCCTGCGCAGTGCTCCCTGAACCCGGGCCTCCTCCAGCACCAAGAACCCCTTCCTCCCGCCAACTCCTGCTCAGCCCTCAAAGCTCAGCTCAGACCCGGCTGGCGTGGCTCAGTGGTGGAGAATTGTCCTATGAACCAGGAGGTCCTGGGTTTGATTCCCGGTCAGGGCACATGCCAGCTCGTTCCTCAGTGTGGGGTGCAGGAGGCAGCCGATCCATGTTCTCTCTCATCCCTGATGTCTCTCTCTCTTCCTCTCCCTTCTTCTCTGAAGTCAACAAAAATATATTAAACACAAACAAAAAACCAAAAGCTCAGCTCAGCAATGGGGGCTCTTCTTGGGGTTCTGTCCTGACCCATTCTCTCACCCATCAGGTTTAAGATGGGGTCACCTGGAGGCTCACCGTCTGCACTCAATCTAGGAACAGGCCTCGGCTTTATGTCTAAAATCCGCTCGGGGTGGATGCGTCCCTGAGGCCATCTGGGGAAGCCACCGTGACCTCTCCCCTAAGCTTCTCTCCCATTCCTGCCCCTTCCCAAGATCTATTCTCTCTCAGTGGGAGGGAGGGACCTTTTCAAACTGAGACCAGAACATTCACACCCTGATGCGTCCCTCCAATGGCATCCCACCTTGCTCTGGATTTGCTTCTCTTCCTAACCTTGGCTGAAGAGGTTCCCGACATACCAACACCTACCTGCCCGTGACCTCTGCACGCTGACCTGGCCCGCCCAGCCCCTTTGCATAGCGCAGCCCACATTACGACCTGCAGGCAGCTGTCCTCTGCCCAGAGGGCTCCTACTTCTAACCTGCCCTCCCCACCTCCCCCAACCCAATCTTTGCCTGGCCAGCTCCGTGTTCTCCCGAGTGTGAAGATTTTCCCGACTACCTCGTTGGGTCTAGTTACTCCCGACATCGCCTCATTTCTCCGAGCGCTTGAGCTCGGTGTCTGTTAGAGCAGTGGCAGTGTGGTGCCTTCTGTCTTATCTCTAACATTTAGAGCGGTGCCCAGAAATGGCACTCACTCAGCTATTTGTGGAGGGAGGATGGAGCACCAGGGGACTTCCTGCTCTCGGCCCTTCAGCCGCCTAGGGTGTTCCGTGGCCTTGACCACGTGCCTCTGAAATAGGAAGTAGACTCTAAGCTCCCCTTAGGGGCTACAATACGGGCATTTCCCTGAGCCTCCATCCACTGAAGTCCTAGAAGCACAAGCGCCTCTAGGCTTAGCTTCGCTGGGAAGGTTGACCAGAAGCCCAAGATGCCGGTCGTGTGGGCCCCAGTGGGAATCTCCCCTGCTCGTCCCCCACCAACAGGTCTCCCCAGGTGGGGCGTTACCTGGAGCCACCTGCCCAGGCGGTTGGGGTCCTCGTAGACAGATGCCACCTGGCTGTTACTCTTCTCGCTGAGCTCCGTCACCGTGTTCACAAAACCGTGCACCTGAAGCTCTCTGCCGGGGGAGAGAAGAAGGCGCTGGGAAGGCCTCGGGGCTCCCCCGTGGGCACCTCCTTGCGGTCAGGGGAGATTATGTCCCTGCCCGAGAGACATGCAGAGTGGCTATGTCCCCCAACCTTAGGGACACGGGCTGGTAGCTCAGAGCACGTCTTGCCCAGCATCACTGGACCCAGCTCATGGCAGGGTCTGGTCCAGATCTATTAGTATCTGTTCCCGCTCTGGTGGCCTAGCTCTGCCCTTATCTTGAAGCCACATCCACAAGTACCCCAGAGAGCCGACTCCTCTCCCTAGGGGGCTGCGTTTCCCCTGAGAAGTCAAGAAGCGAAGTGTCCCCTGGAGATGGCCAATGAAGTTGTCATGCTTGCACGGGTAGCAGGAAGGGGGTGGGTTACATCCTAGGATCTTAGCACAGTCATCCGCTCCACAAGGTCTGTTTGTTCCTTGCTGGAGATAGACAATGATGTTTGAGATGAAGAAGATCACCACTTGATAAACAGAACCTGAGTTCAATGCCAGCAAGATCACACTACCAGGAGGTGTCAAAATTGGGATTCTAGCTTGGTTCTGGGTATAAAACTTGCATTCCTATTCTATGCTTCTGTTCCAAAAACGCCGTTTCTGAAGTCAACAAGGCTGCAAGGGAGCATATCAGCCTGACAAGGTCTAGGGCGGCTTTGAGGATGTGTGCTGGGTGAGGACGGGTAGCCCCAGTGTCACAGCTATCTGTGGCTAAGCTGGATCAAGCCGTGCCTGAATCCCACCACTATCCCAGAAGACCAGGGTTTCAGCAGATGCCTCCTGTGAGTGAACAACATGTCTTTTTTGTTTTCTTTGGTTAATCCTCACATGAGTTTTTTTGTTCCATTGATTTAGAGAAAAAGTGAAAGGGAGAGAGGGAGGGAGGGGGAGAGAGAAACATTGATGTGAGAGAGGCACACTGATTAGTTGGCGACCTGGTTCCACATCTGGGGCCAGGAATAGAACCCATGACGCTTGAGTGCATGGGACAACGCTCTAACCACTGAGAAACACTGGCCAGGGCTGAACAATGTGTCTTCAGGTACAAAAGACAAAGGTGGAAGAGCTGGAGTCTGTGCGTGTGTTATCAGCAACACTCCTCGAGCTCCTTCTGAAACCTGCCGTTCCTCCGAGGACCCTGCTCCCCAGCTGCCCCCCTCGGAAGAGCTGTTTTCCTTTTACATCCCACGGGCCTGGCGGAGGCAGTGGTCCTTCTTGCTGCCTCCGGGCCATCGTGGCCTCTCTGGGTCCTTGACTTGACAGATCTCGTTACCGACCCTACCTCAGCCTCCTAGCCCGAGATCTTGATCTAATGTCCAGTCCCATCCAGGCCCTCTCCCCTGCTCACCCTGTCCAGTCACTGGGCCAGAGGCTTGATCTCACGGGGACCTCAGGCCCTGGACTGCTCTCCTTCCTATCACTGTCCCCTCACCTTCCTTCTTCCCCGCTCTGAGCCTAGGATGCGTCACAGTGACACCCCCGCCCACCGCGCACCTCGGCTTATTTCCCTGGCAAACCTCCAACCCTGGGAGGCCTGGTCCTGTATTCCTGCTGCCCCACAACTGAAGGCCCCGCAAACAGACCAGTCACCACGGACGCTTCTCCAGGTGTCAAAAAGGAAAGGCCCTCAGCACTGGCGGACTTTAAACCGTTGTACTTGGGGGTCTGTTATAGTCCCAAGGTCATGCCCCGATACACGGGGGCCGCGCAGCCCTGCTGGCCTTGACCCTGTCCCCCTCTCCTTCCCTCCGTCCTCCTGTCGCTTGCCTTCTTACAGCTCTGCAGGCCACTTGCTGTGCCCAGAACACACTCTCGTCTTTGCCATTCCCGCCTCTTACCTTGCGGCAGGGCACTTAGCGCTGCCTGGAGTCACACGGTTTACTTGTCGGCCTCCCCCAGCACCTGGGAGGGACCGCGCACCCATTGCTCTGTCCCTCGCGCTGTAAGTGCCCAGACCCCTTTGAGGACTCTCGGGGACCAGACAGCTCAAGGGGAAGGACTTCACTTTCCTGGGGAGAAGTCTAGTCCTCTACTCAACCGCCCGCAGACAGGTGAAAGGGGGTGCTGGCGAGGAAGCAGCCTGGCCCCACAGCCTGAGGGGTTCTCACCTGCACAGGTAGATCTCGAGAGGCATCTGGGTGCTCGGGGTGAAGACGCAAGGAGCCACCCTGAACACGACCGTGTCCTTGTACACCAGGGTCTCTGGAATTAACTGCAACAGGAGACACGGGCCTATGGGTGGGTGACCTGGGTCCACATCTCCCTCCCCCGGCCTCAGCGGCTCAGTGTAGCCACCTGCAGCTCGCCTGTGCCATCTTTCCTCCAAGGGGGCAGGAGACTCCAGCGCCACCCACCACGCCTTCTCCCCTCCCCACACAGTCCCTGCTGCGAGGGCGGTGGCCTCCTCCTCCTCGGGGACTTACCGCGTTTTCGGACTCTTCCACCAGGGAGACCGAGTAGGAAATGAGGCCGGAGAAGCTGGCGGATGGGAACTCCGTGGCTTCTACGTAGAAGGTCTCCTTCAGGGGGCTCTCCAGGGGGGCAAGGGTGTAGGTGTGCCCGCCGGGCCCCAGCACCAAGTCGAAGGTGTCCAAGTTGTTGGCTAGGAGGGAGAGGATGGACAGACCAGCGGTCACCTCACCCAGGGTCCCGGCTCCTCCCTCCCAGCTCGCTGCTGCTGCTGCTGCCGGCCATGTAGAAGCTGGGCCAGCTGCGCATGCTCCTGGGGCCTCCTGCTTCTAGTCTTCCGGAGGCTTCTCTGCTGGCCTCGAACCAGGCCTCGAGGGGTCAGACTGTACAAGGTGAGTCTTCCCCCGGGACCCCCACAGCTCCCCAGCCCGGAGGCACAGCCCTTTCAATTCACTGCAGGGGTTCCAACCGTGCGACTGGTGCACGGGGGTTGCCAGCTCCGTAGACTGGGTCATGGCTGGCCACCCCTAGAGTTGCTGTAGACCCAGCACCTTCAACCACTCCAGGGCCCTGGGCGCCCCATAGCTGCTCCCCGCTAAGATGCTTCACTATGTAGCGGGGGTGAGAGGGTCCCCAAGTTCACCTGCTACAAGCCCTTTATCAGTCCTCCCAGTTCTTCTGCACTTGACCTTCTCTCTGACCTCGTTGCTGGTTTCAAAACAAAGCTAAGGTTTCATTGTGGACTTACTATGTGCCGGGAACTGTGGGGAAGGCTCACCGGTTCATTGGCCTCCTCATCCCCGAGAGGCAGGTGCTATGATTATCATAGCCATTATCTGGACAAGGAGGGGGAAGAAGTGGCGAGAAGCCTTATGACCCAGGCACAACATGGTCATCTTACCTGGAAGGCCCTTCCGGCCCTCACCTCACAGGCTGACCCTGCTCCCATGCTGGACGCAGGCTGGTCCATTATATTTTTATTATTTTTAAATGTATATGTTTTTTATTGATTTCAGAGAGGAAGGGAGAGGGAGAGAGATAGAAACATCAATGATGAGAATCACTGATCGGCTGCCTCCTGCACTGCCCCCTACTGGGGATTGAGCCTGCAACCTGGGTATGTGCCCTTGACCGGAACTGAGCCCAGGACCTTTCAGTCTGACGCTCTATCCACTGAGCCAAACCAGCTAGGGCAGGCTGGTCCATTATAAACCACCGAGTTCAACAAAGGCCCGGCTGAAGCTAATCATGGCTCCGCTTTCTAGAACAGGGGCCGGCCACCTGCCTGCCACATTGATAAGGGCTGAAGGTGGCAACGTGTGACATGGTGCCCAAGATGGACATGCCAGCCTGGCCACACCGGCTTCCTGGCCTCTGCATTCTGGAAGCCTAATCTAGTGGGGGTCCTGGTTCAGAAATGAAGGCAGTTCCTCGGCAGGAGAAACGGGGAGGGGCCGTCACCTAATCCGCATAGGCAATCACTAGCGTTGGAGCTATTGTGCCTCCTCCAGACACGAAAACCCTGCAGACCAGGCACCAACACTGGGGAGAGAGGCCCTGAGGTGCTAGGTCTCACCCACGTGTGTAGACAGAGTTCAGTGGCTGTGGCAGCCAGGCAATCCTAGGCATACAGGTCTGGCCGCAACAGACCCTGACCTGCGCCGCTAGGACCCCAGCAGGTTTCTGAGGGGACCCTGCCTCATGGGGGAGTGTAGCCACAGGTCGCCTGGAGGTGAGAGAGGAGGCAGAGCTGGTGCAAAGCGCTCACCTTGGGGCCGATAGACTCTCGCCTTCTTGGCCTCGTCCTTGGAGGTGTAGAGAACCAGCCGGTAGTTCTTCAACACGCAGTTCGGCCCCTGAACGCTCAGCACCATCTGGGACAGATTCTTTATTTCTGGACAAGAGACAAGGCCAAGGTTCGGGGCGCCTGGAGGCCAGCACTCTGGGGACAGGGGGTTGTGTATTGGAGCGCCGGGGCCTCTGCCACTGACACCGCGGGGCAGTCCATCAGCACCTAGAGCGAGGCCTGGCGTGGCCAGTTCAGTGAGGGGTTCCCCTCCAGTCTTAGGGTGAACCAGGGCACCCGTTCTATGGCTAAGACCCAGAAACTAGGTTCCACCACCCCCTCAGGACCAGACCAAGACTGCTTGTGCCCGAGACAGTGAGGGTTCCTGCCCCAGACTCAGAGGGCTTCTAGAAGTGTCTTCATTTGTGTCTTCATTTAGGCCTCTCATCCACCTCGTAAGGCATCGGTGTCATGCCCATTTTACAGATGGCGAAACAAGGTCAGGGACGTCAACATGCTCAAGCTCATAGCCAGGAAGTAACAGTGTTCCAGGATACCAGATCCCAAGTTCTCCCCATGGGGCCGTGGGGCCTCCTCCTTCCTATTTACAAGCTTCAAGCCATTGATAAGAGACCCGATTGGCCCAGAGGGGGGACATGGGCCTGGAATCTGCTTTGCTGGGGGGCAGGGGGGAGCGTGTGAAGCCGGGGAAAGGCAGAACCCCAGGAGGGAAGGTGGCAGCATCCCAGGTGGGGGCTAGTTCTTTCTTACCCTCGGACAAGAGCACCTTGGTCTTGTCTGCGTCCTGGGCCTTGCTGTCCGGGCTGCAGTTCACGAGCAGGATGGCTCCCCAGCCATTGGGGCCCCAGACCCAGTTTTTCTGCAAAGACGATGGGAACGTTGGCTCAGGAAGAGTTCAGGTGAATCCTCTGCTTCCCAGATGCTTACCCCTCACTCCCCATCGGAGGCAGAGCCAAGTGTTTCTTCAGGGGGATGGGAACCTCCAGGTCAGAATCTGCCAGCTCAAGTGTCTCACAGCCCGAGGTCCGGGGACGAAGAGCAAGGAGCACTGTCTAGGGGGGGGGCCACCAGCTTTCTGCCTGGGGTCAGGGCAAGTGGGGACTGAGGACCGTCTGACGGGGACAGCTAACTCCCTGCTCTTGTTGGCTGCACCCCCAGGCGTGGCTGTCAACCAGTGCTGCCAGGCGTTCCCATTTTGGCTCCGGGGCCCTGGTCTGCACCCTCCCCTGCTGCCTCACCTTAGCCCATTTGTCACTCGTCACCTCCACTTGCCCACTGCGGTAGATGTCCACATCCAGGGAGACCTCTGCAACGGGAGGGAAAGGTCGGCCCCTGGACTGCCGGGCGGAGCCTCAGAGCCGTGGCTAAGCCCCCGGGGCTGCCCAAGGCCCGCAGCAGGGCCTCCAGCCTTTGGGATGCTCTCGGCTTGGCAGAGAAAGTTCCTCGGAGAGGGACCACTTCTTGCGAGGAAGCCTGGAGAGGCCCGAGTAGTTCCGTGTCCTCCCCCCAGCCTCTTGGGAACTCAAAACAAGTCCACTGTGGTCACGATGCCACTGCGTGCCTGGTGGCCGCTCCCCAGAGGACCCCTACCTGGACGGCTTGCCTCCCCGGCCTTCTGGAAGGCTCCTGGCGCTCTAAGACATCGGAAGGGCTCAATACCTGGCCACCACAAGCCCCTTTAGTGCTTAAGGACCCAGGCTCAGCCCAGGTATCACCACAGAGGCCCTTCCTGCATCTACGTTTCACGTTCTCCCCTCCCCACCACGTAAGCGACCAGTCGCAGATTTGGCATCCCGCGTGCTATTTCTCAACCGGAAATGTCAGGGCCATGGAAACGGACGCTGGCTGCCCTGTGCCCCTGGCCCCGAGCTCAGGCCCTGATGCCGGCCATGAACCAGGGACCCTTCTAGGTCCTAGGGGAACAGCTGTATGCCAGACGGGCCCTTTCCTCTTCACGTGTAAAGATGTGTGTGCAAGCACACAAGCGGCAAGGGGAGAAGACGTAAGCAACACACATAGGTGCCCGATGGTAAAAGTGCCTGGGAAGGAGGAAGGGGATGGAGCGGGTTGTCTCCGTCTTAAATGATCAGAGAAATCTCCCAAGTGAAAATGTGACCAGGGCCCTGAAGGCCAGAAAGCCATCCGCGTTAATATTGGGAAGAAAAGAAATCGCATAGGAAGTGCAAGGTGGCAAGTTCAAGGGTCAAAGACACCCATGTGCCAGGGCAGAGTGAGCGAGGGGAAGAGAGAGAGGGCACAGGTTAGAGGTTCTGTGGGTGAGTTCTGTGGGTAACGGGGTTGGGGGAGGGCTGAGGAGAGGGGGAGGCAGACACTGGCTTTCATCCAAGGCCATGGGAGCAGTGGGAGGCTCGGATCCGGGAGACATGAGCTGATATCCTGCCACAGGTGAGCCACTCTTGGGGCTGAGTTAAGACTGGACCTGCCGAAGGGCAGGGACGGAGCAGGGAACCCCTCTGGGGACCTGCGCAGTGACACAGGCAAAAGAGGACATTGGCTCAGACCAGGCTGAGGGCATTGCATGTGGCGAGTAGCTGGACTCCCGCTGAACTTAAGGTTTAGCACAAGATTCACGGGTCAACACAGGCCACAAGGAGAATAAGGGTGGCACCAAGGTGCTTGGTCGGATCAGCCTGAAGGATGGACTGCTATCTACGGTGATGAGGAAGGGAATTAAAAACAGGTGTGTGGGCTGGAGAGCTGTGTCCGGTTTGGGATACACTATGTTTGTGGTGTTGGTTAGACACTCAAGAAGTTGTGCTGGGCCCTAACCGGTTTGCCTCAGTGGATAGAGCGTCGGCCTGCAGACTCAAGGGTCCCAGGTTCGATTCCGGTCAAGGGCATGTACCTTGGTTGCGGGCACATCCCCAGTGGGAGGTGTGCAGGAAGCAGCTGATCGATGTTTCTCTCTCAGTGATGTTTCTAACTCTCTATCCCTCTCCCTTCCTTTCTGTAAAAAAAAAATCAATAAAATATTTTTTTTTAAAAAAAAGTTGTGCTGGGTCAGCAGACAGCCAAGCCAAGGCTATGGGAGACGCCTGCCTAGAGTGTGGGGAGTCATCTGAGTGTAGAGCCACGTGACAAGCTGCCTGAGCCCCGAGATGCTGCAGGGCTCCAGGAGGAATCCAGCAAAGCATCAGGGAAGGACCAGCCAGCTAGTAGCGGGGAGACTGAGGGCAGGGTCCCTGGAGTGTTTAGAGGGAACATCCAAGGATCACAGGTTGTATTCAACGCTGACAGAGGTCAAGGGAGAGGAAGATCGAGTCGACCACTGGCCTCAGGGGAGTGGAAGTTGGTAGGATGCTCCATAAGGGCAGTGTACATGTGAGGGGTGTCTGCGTGGAGCAGGTTAGAGAGGGAGGGAGAAGTTGAAGATGCAGAGAGGTGGGGAGTGAGTTTGAAGATAATATAGAGGTGGCCCCCCCTAAATGTATATACACTTTAACAGCTGGTAGCTCAATTTTGAAAATGAAATGCATTTTTAACAAACATTGCCTTTATAATTACTCAAAGTGTGTACATACATTTTTTTTGGGGGGGGGGGAACACCCTATAGAATCGGATTTAAGAGAATAAACGGTACAGCTTATCTTTAAGAGAATAGCCATTGCAGCTTGTGCTGGACTGATCTAGAAGAGGGAAGAGGTACAGCCTCCATCAGTAAGAATCAGGAAGGAATGTTCTCAGATATGAGCGAGTGGGGAAAGGGTCTGGTGTGATAAAGTTAACTTGGAACCAGACGCTTCATCCGTCGTCCTAGTGGCAGTGAGTGTTGGCACCAGACACGGGTAGGTGGGTCAGTAACAGGAACGCATGGACAGATTGCGTCCGTCCTGAGACTTAGGTCACAGTGAGGGGGGTGGAGAGAAGCGGCTGAGCTATGAGGAGGGAGTTCGAGAGGGCATGTCCTGGGAACCCATCGAGGGTGGAGGAAGGCATCTCATTCCCCGGACAGCCCCTTCCCTGGCTTCTGCCACGCCCGCCCCGCCTCTCCAGGGGTGGGAACCCCACTCACCGAGGCCAGTGAGGAAGAGCTCAGCAGTCGCCTCAGGGACCTCCCCATCTGGCTGATAGTATGTGACAGAAACCTGTGGAGACAGCATCCAGAACTGAAGGCAGGAGTGGGGCCTGGGCCATACACCCCAGTCCAGCCCCTTGATCTTGGTCTCACATCTGTCGTCTGGCTGTGAGCAGGGACAGGCCTACTGTGCTGTCACTCAGTAGGTGAAGAGCAGCCCATTCAACATGCCATGACCACTCCAAGGACTTCCACGCTCGGGCCTCCTAACCACCCCTCCAGGTGGGCAGAGGGACCCAGGGACTTGCCCTTGACATTCATTCATCCTGGAAGGGGTCACACAGGACTGAAGATCCAAGCCACTGGCTCTGGAGGTCACACTTTGAACGACATCCTCCTCACTATGCCTTCCTCCTGGGGTTCACCTGTTACCCCATGAGGCGGGCACTGGGGCCTCCTGCAGGTTAAGCCACTCGCTCAGCAGGAAGTGGGACATCTGGGCGGGGACTGGAGTTGGAGCTCAGTCTTTCCTGCAGACAGAGGCCTGCCCTTCAGCCACTGGCCTTGACCACAGGCCTCATCATGAACCTGAGAACCAGACATTAGCTCAGGCCACATCTACATGCCTGTGACCTCCTCAGTGGGAGCTCGTGTCCTCCATGGTCAAGCATCTCATTCCAGACGCCACTCCTGACGGCTCCGGAGGCCGAGCCCTGGGCAGAGAATGCTTCTCAGGTCACCTGGGCTCAGCGGGGAGACTCGAATGCTCGTCTAAGTGTACTATCTGCCTCCAGGGAATCGCCTGCCCAGGGCACAGTGTCACATGGGTCTATACCACCCACTTGCCATCCCAGCAGGCTCTGCTGGTAGGTGGCCACGCCCTGAATGTGCCTCAGGTGCCTCTCACCCTCCGCGTCTCAGTGGAGTCACCTGGAGGGCTACGAGCTACCCTGAGGCTGACTTAATTGGTGGGGGCTGTGGGTCAGGTGTTGAGTGTTAGAGTCCCTGGTGCTTCTCATTACTCTGCACGAGGGACCTGCTCCCCCCAGGAACCACCACGAGACTCACCCAGATGAGTTTCACGGCCTGTCCTACCAGGTGAACGCCAACCCACCTGCCACAGGTGCCCCGTTAGAGAGACACTTGCCCAGGAGAGAGGGCACAGACTTGGTCTGAATCCAGGATCAGCCCCCCACTCTATTCGCCATTGAAGTTCACATAGGTCACTCTGTGCCTCAGTTTCCTCGTGTGTAAATGGGGTAAAGATACCTAGCACATAGCATCACATTAGCTCTTGGTTTTCATTAGAATCTCCGCCTCCGGAGGACTAGCCTTAGCCAAAAAGCGCATGGCGTAGCGCTGCCTTTTAAGGCAGATTTTTAAAAGCAGCTGGTTTGGAAGCTGGCCCAGCGTCACGGTCAGAAGCACACAAGGAAACAGGCGTGTCTGAACTTGAATCCCAGTTCTGCCGGCTACCGGCTTGGGCAGGGCACGTCCTCTCAGTGCCTTGGTCTCTTTATCTGTACAATGGGGTCATGGGGTGCCCAGCTCACAGGTTTGTTGTGAGCCTTGACGAAGATCAGACATGCACAACACTTGGCGCCCAACTTTTCCCAGACTCAGGAAACGCCAGCCTCGAGGAGGGAGACCCGGTGGTGGTAGCTGCCCTCTCCCCCAACCCCTGCCTCGCTCCCCGGCCTACCTTGTCCTCCTCGCCGACGTCAGGGCTGGGGGAGGTCATCGTCACCAGCACATCCATGGACTCGCATAGCAGCAGCTGGGTGCTGGCCCCCTCCTTGCCGGCGACCCCGGCAACCATGTTGGGGATGCTCACCAAGACCCTCGGGGAGCTGCTGATGGTGAAGCGCGTACACTTGTGGGGGGCACACCTGGTTCACACAACGGACAGACATTAGGGCCTGGCCTCCCAGCCTCTCGCCCCTGGGGAGCTGAGGCACCCTAACTTACGCTCGGCGGTGGGGGGGTCTTAGAACTTCAGCCTTACTGTAAGGACCCCCGAGTCCTCTCTCCCACAAGCTCCCGCTCAGACCCCACCCTCTCACGAAGTCCCTAGAAGCGACCAAAGCTACATCTTCTCTGTCAACCCTGACTCCCAGGCAGGAAGGAGCCACAGGGACCTCTGCAGCAGAGAAGACGTGGCGGGGACTCGGAGGATCGGGCTGTGACTCCCCGGGGAAGACCTGGCCTCTTCCTGCCTCAGGCCCCAGCTTACAGTCTCCCTTGAGAGCCAGCTTCTCCCCCGTCTCAGAGGAAGGGGACAGAGGGAAGGGGCACCCGCTTCTAAGGCCCCACAGCCCACAAGGGGCAGATATAGATCTGGGTCAGAGCCCTGCAGCATCCTCAGCCCTTAGGGACCCAAACTCGGCCCCTTGAGTTAAGACAGGAGGACGAGGGAAGATACAGACAATGGAGAAAACCCCCAACCTCCACATATCCCAGGGGAGACCTGGTGGGGGTAGAGGGAGGGGAGCCAGGCACCAGCCTCCCTGCCCAGACCCACCCCCAGTGGCCTGGCAGATTCCCCAGCTCCTCACCCTCTGAGTTCCAAGCAGATCTCCATGCCCACCACACAGACGGCATGGGCAGGCTCGTCCAGGGACAGGTGGACAATGCTGTGGTAGGACATGGCACGGCCCTGCAGCTCAGCGCCCTCACCCAACACAACAACCGCAACCGACCCCAGGACGCGCCGCTGCCCTCCCCTCTTATAGGCTCGGGGCCTCTCCAGGCTGCCCCTCATTAAGGAGGCATCAGCAGCTGCCCAGGTGGGACCGATGTTCTCCATTGAGGCTGCGGAGGAGCAGTGGGGTCAGAGCCCCTCATCACAGCTTATGGGCAGCTTGTGCCTGCGGACACAAGGCCCGTGCGGGGCTGGCTGCTCGGGTCTCTGGCTGCAGCTGGGAGCAGGAGGGACCCTGGGTGGCACTGGCCAACCTGGAGAACCGATTCAGCGGGAAGCTGTCGAGAGCAAGTATCGGCAGGGGTGCTGGGCGCTGGTCAGGGTGGCTGCGGGTGGTAGCCGAGCCAGGCTCTGGGGCCTCAGTTCTAGGGGTGTGTTTCCTGGAAATCGATGAGGGGAGCCCTTCAAAGTGCTGGTTAGTGGTTCTCGACGCTCTAGGGGTTGCAAAAACGCCCAGGGAGGCTGGTTCAAGTTGCCCATCCCGGGCCTGGCAGGTCTGGGGTGTGACCGGGAGGCCATGTCCCACCCCAGGCGATGAGGGGGAGCTCCTTGTCCCCGCGGGGCCCGGCAAGTGTTGGGGGATGAACAGAGGAGTCCGCATGGAACCGTGTTCACCAGCTGCGCCTCATCTCCGCTGCGCTCACGGGGCAGGGAAACGGAGCTCCTGCTTCAGCCCCGGGCGCACCAGCTGCCTTCAAAACGGCGTTCGTTTCATGTGTGAAGGGAGGGCTATGGTGACCCTTGAAAAGTACCTTGTTCACCTGGTTCCAAGTTCAATAGGAGCTGCAACAAAGTCTCCCCTCACCCTCTCCGTTCCCTTACTCGGGGGCAGAGCCTGTGGCATCCGTTTCTTCTCTGTCTTTCCAAATAAACGTGCGTGTGACCCTGCAAACATGTGTGTACCAGGTGCATCCTCCCCTCCTCCTTTTACATAAATGGCAGGATATGCTACACCGTATTCCTTTCCTGGCTTTGTTCACTTCACAGTACAATTCACACAGAAGGCCTTCATAGCCGCATGTGAAATTCAGCCTCCTCCTTTTTCATGGCTGTATAGTATTCCACGCGGGGCAGTCATCATAGATACATAAAAGCAGTTGTTTTCTCTTTTCAACCCTCACACACGGCACTGCGGTGTCACAGCTGACAGCAGGGTGGGCGTAAGCTGGGTGCTGAGTGAAGGCTGCTCCGTCAGCCAGGCCTCTTGAATTCAGGATTAAAAGTAAAGACACTCCTCCTTCGAGGTTTGAGGCAGCATCGTAACTGTCAGTGGTGGCTTTGTGCGGGGGGTTCTTGGAGGCAGGGGTTGGCAAGGAGACCCTAAAAGCCCCTCTGGTTGGGTTGAAAGTGCCCAAATTGATCAGGCAAGTGGTTTCCCCATATCTGTGCTCTCCCCACAAAGGGCTCCCCACCCTTGGCTGCCCATCTGGTCACACAGCTGGCCAGAGGGGCCTACGGGGCAGCGGTGGTTAGGTGGGGAGGGATTCTGCCAGGTCCTCGGAGAACCCTACTTAATGTCAGGGCTCTGTGTGAGCTTAGTGGGTGGGCACCCTTGATTTTTTGGGGCTTGAGAGGGACTTGGAGAGATCTAGTGGGGGTCCTGCTCCCCCTCCACGGGGGCTTCCTGTTCACCCCTGAACCCCAGCTCTCATAGGAGTCCTGGACGCAGTAGATGCTCAATAAATTCTTGGGCAGCAAATGACTAAATGAGCCCCACCCCACCTCCATCCCCCACCAAAAGACAACCCAGAGGGGCCCATGGGGCTCTCCAACCGAAACGAGGGGTTTGCAACCACAATGTAGTTCTGCAGAGGCCAGGCCTCAGCTGCTCACGCTATTGAGTGCAAGGGGTCCTCCAGCCACTCCTCAGTGGTCAAGCCCCATGGCACCTCAGGCCACTGTGGTGTGTGCCCCTTGACCCCCACACTCACCCCACCCCCAGCTACTGTGATGGCTCACAGCAAGGCCTCCTGAAACCACCTACTGCCACTACCTAAGGCTACACCCGCTCCTGGGGGGCAGCTACATGCAATGTGGGGGACAAAGGCCAGACCACTTCTCTTAATTCAGGACAACCCTGAGGGCCACCCCAGCCCCAGAGCTTCCCAGAGGATTACCCAAAACCCTGTGGCTACCACTTCCCAGCCCATCCTCCCCCACTGCTCCCCACACCACCTCCCAGGCATGGATCCTGAGAGCCCCCTCCCCACCCCAAACCTCCCGCAGGCCAGTCTCCCTCTCAGAACCAGGGATAAGACAGTCGCCAAGCAATCTCCTTCAGAAGTTCAGAAGTCCAGACCCACACAAACTCGGGTTTACAGAGGGAAGTCTTTCCCATTAGGGTTTAGTGGGGGGACGAGGCTTGGAGCCGTGGAAAGGGGACACTGGCTTCCTTCTGTCCTTCCTGCCTGCCCAGCTGGGTAGGGGTGGTTCCTGACCGGCAGCAGATTGAGTAACAGCCCCCAAAGCTCTCAGGCCCTGCTCCCTGGGGCCTCCGGGTCCCATCCGGCAGGAGCCTTTGCAGATGTGACTGAACCTGCAGATGAGGCCAAGTCTTTGCAATGGGGACCTGAATCACCTGGGCGGGCCCTGAGTGCAATCCAAGTCTCGTGAGAGAGGAACCCCCTCAGGGGAGACGGGACGCTCTCAGAGGAGAAGGCTCTGTGACCACACAGGCGGGGATTGGGGTGGCAGCCATCAGCTGGCAGCCACCAGAAGGAGGACGAGCGGAGGAACAGACTCCCGGGGGCCCTCGGAGGGGACCTGCTAACACCTCGATTTCAGCCCAGCGAAGCGGAATTCGGACCTTAGTCTCATAGGGGACTATGAGAGGATAAATTTCTGTTGTTCTCAGCCACCCAGTTTGCCGTCATTTGTTACCGCAGCTGCAGGAGACGAACTTGCGGCCCCGGGGGTTGGGGGGGGGGGGGGACGGGCAGCGGGCAAGGGAGGTGCCGTGACAGGATGGCCCGTGCTCTGTGGGGCTGGAAGGTCTCACACCTGGTGCTTTCTCCACCTGGGCTTCCTTGGCGACTCGGCAGATGCCCCCCGCCCCCGCCCCCCATGAATGGCTGGGGGTGCTCCCTGCATTCACCGTGGTATAAGCGCTGCTTTGGCCACCAGCTCATCTCTGGTTCTTGCAGCCTCAGGAGGCCTCGGCTCCGGGCAGCTCTATCAGCCAGTTTGGGGATGACCTCACACCAACATCCTCTTGCACAGGCACCTTTTTTGCTTCGTAAGAAATGCTGACGCATCATGCCGGCACTGTGGGCGAGCAGCATCTGCTTCTCTCCAGCCAGGCAGGAGGCAGGAGGCAGGGGGCAGGGGGCAGGAGGCAGGAGGCAGGGGGCAGGGGGCAGGGGGCAGGGGGCAGGGGGCAGGAGGCAGGAGGCAGGAGGCAGAAGGCAGGTTTCCCCAGGTTCCTGGTCCCTTTCTCCCTAGTGCGAGGGCAGAGGTTATGCATGCCCATCTTACAGAGCCACAGGACAGCAGTACCTCTGGGTGTCTGAGCACCCAGCTCTGTGAGCCAAGACCCGGCCCCCATTTCAAAGACCTCAGGTCATCATGTTTTATTTCTTTTTTCCCCAAAAAATATATTTTATTGATTTTTACAGAGAGGAAGGGAGAGGGATAGAGAGCTAGAAACATCGATGAGAGAGAAACATCAATCAGCTGCCTCCTGCACACCTCCCCACTGGGGATGTGCCTGCAACCAAGGTACATGCCCTTGACTGGAATCGAACCTGGGACCTTTCAGTCCGCAGGCCAACGCTCTATCCACTGAGCCAAACCGGTCAGGGCTCATGTTTTATTTCTTACTAGAGGCCTGGTGCACAAAAATTTGTGCACTTGGGTGTGGGGGGGGGCACCCCTCAGCCCAGGCTGTGCCCTCTCGCAGTCTGGGACCCCTCAGGGGATGTCCACCTGCTGGCTTAGGCCCACTCCCTGGGGGATCAGGCCTAAGCTTGCAGTCAAACATCTCTCTGGCAGCCTGGGAGCCCTTGGGGGATATTCACTTGCCAGCAGGGAGCAGGCCTAAGCTGCAGTCGGATATCCTTAGCCCTGCTGAGGAGGCAGGAGAGGCTCCCACCAGCACCACTGTACTGGAAAATGTCAGCCTGGCTTGTGGTTGAGCAGAGCTCCCCCTGTGGGAGTGCACTGACCACCAGGGGGCAGCTCCTGCATTGAGCGTCTGCCCCCTGGTGGTCAGTGTGTTTCATAGTGACCAGTCATTCCGAGTCGTTCTGCTGTTAGGGTCCATTTGCATATTACTCTTTTATTATATAGGATTGCGGAATCTGTGTCCCCATGTCAGGGCCAGAAAAGAAACTATGCAAAAAGGACACAGAAGAAGGGACTAAGGAATCCATCCCACAATCACCCGAGGCTCCTCCCACGCGTCACACCCCGCTAGGTGATCCGGGGTGGAGCAGCAGCAAGAGCCCCCGCGTCACGGGGCTTTCAAGCTGGCGGACTGAAACGATCAGGGGAGGACAGGCGGATCCGCTAACCCCTGGGCACACGGACACACGTCAGACCCGTCTGTCCCCTTTGGGCCCTTGCGTCACCCATCTGCTGCCTTTCCCCCCAAAGCACCGCATGAACGGCGTCTAATTCTCAGGCAGGAACACTGGTCTTCCAGTTTGCAATGTTCAACCATGACAACGAGCGAGAGTGAATGAGTGGTCGCTTGACTTCATGTGCAAAGTGATTATTAGAAACCTTTATTGCAGCTTCTCACAGCACAACGCACTGTGCGATGCCAGCTCCATCTTGGGATCTTCAGAGGGGACACAGGGGACAGAAGCAAGCCGCTGCCCGGAGGGGGGCCTCCCCCTGGGGAGCCAACGTGTCCCCGAGAACTCTTGCTATGCCGCACCGCAGGGGACCAGAGCCTCTGGCCAGGAGCTTCCCAAGGCCGAGGACGTCAGGGCACCATGTGCCACCACTTGAAGGAGAAGGGCTGCCGGCGCACGTTGGTCCCGCAGTGCACCTCCCCGTGCTGCAGGTGGTACGGGGTGAAGTCGTCGATGAAGGTGCAGTGGAGGCCCAGAGGCTCCAGCAGGGACCGCACCTTCTCCTCCAGGCAGCAGCGGCCGTGGACGATGGGCCCGAAGGGCTTGGGGATGCCCAGGTACTTGCCCAGCACCAGCATGTTCACCTGCGGAGGGGGGCGTCCCGGGTCAGGGGCGGTGGCGTGCAGCCTGCATCGCTATCCCAGCGCCCCCTCCCTCTTCTGACCTTCGGAAATAACAGCCCCACTTCACAGATGAGGAATTCGAGGCCCACAAGGTATAGTGGGCTACCTAAGACCACCAGCTAGTCTGGGACTTCCACCCAAGTCTGTCAGATTCTGGGACCCAGGCTCCTTCCCCACCCACCACCTTCTGGCCAACTCTATCACTCAGCTGAGCGCAGCTCAAATGCCACCGCCTGTGGGAAGGCGCCTGCAAATCCCCAAACTCCTCATGGATGTTCCCATAGCTCTAAGCGCAGTGCCTGGCGCATAGCAGGCACTTAATAAATATTTGTTGAATGGATGAATGTGACGACCTCTTTTGTAGCACTTTCTATGATCACTTATGCAAATGGCTGTTTCCTCCATTATGCTGGGAGGGGGCCTGGTGAGATGGAAAGACTAGGATTTGGCTCCAGGCCAACGTGGGTTTGGGTCTCAGCTCTACTACTCAGTAGCTGTGTGACCTCAGGCAAGTCCCTTGCCCTCTCTGAGCCTCATCAGCAAAATGAGCCCTACACTGTTTGCATTGCTATGACAGCATGGTAGGTGCAGAGTCCGTCTCCAGGGCTCATGAGTCACTGAAGAG
Source organism: Murina feae (assembly GCA_004026665.1). Classification (NCBI taxonomy): domain Eukaryota; kingdom Metazoa; phylum Chordata; class Mammalia; order Chiroptera; family Vespertilionidae; genus Murina; species Murina feae. The sequence continues at coordinate 1,807 of PVJC01029614.1, read as the reverse complement.
GTATCTCATTGTCAGCGCTCAGACACAGCCCACACTGAGAGCCCTGCACTCCTCATTTCTCTGCCTGTCCCCGCCCGCGCCCACCTCCCGCTGCAGACTATGGGAGGGTGAGGCTTGTGTGATGCTCCCTGCAGGGGCCTGGGGGGCAGTGAGGCCCAGAGCCAGCCCTCACACAGCATTTGAGACCCTCACCCCCCCCCCACCGCCCTCACCCCCCACAGGCGGCATCAGCTTTCTCTCCGGAGCTGGGAAGCCTGACTGGACCCAAGGGAGAGAAACACATGCTCGGGGCCAAGGACTTCTGTTCCGGGGGTGAGAGGAGGTGCCCTCTCCAGCCTGGTTTTGGTCAAGGCGTCCTTTATTCTAAACAAAACCTTCTGCAGAATGTCGGTGCATAAGACAGAAAAAGTCTCAACCGCTGGATTTGAGGCACTGCCATGGAACCCTAGAGTCCTGGGGAACCCAGTTTGAAGACCACTGTGCTCCTCCCTCAACTGTAGCCCCAGCTGCAGCAGGAGGGGTGTCTAAGGGGCCCCCGTGGAAGTGGGTGAAGTTGCTTTGAAGAGGGAGTAGCAGGTGGAGGCATGGGAACGACACAGCCAGTGATGTAAGATGGGGCTCGGTCACAAAGTTCTCCACAAAAAGGTGGGACCCCTCAAGTCCACCGGTCAGACAGGTGATTCCCCCCCCCCCACCCCACCACCCCCGGCACTGCCAGTGCCACCTCCTCAGAGAGGCCTTCCCTGCCACCCAGTCGGAACAGGCGCCCCACCTTCATTTCCTTCGTGGCGCTTCCCCCAACCTGAGAGCATTTTGTTTGCTGCTTGGGTCCCCCAGCCCACTCCTACCTCATCCCCTCCCTACACCCGCAGGGAAGCCTGTCTCGGGGCAGTGTGCCTAATGGTTAGAGCGTGGCTCTGCCGTGGACCCCTGGCTGAGTCCTCCCTCTCGTCAGCTGTGTGTTCTTGTGCCAGAGACGCCCCTCCCTGCGCCTCATCTGTCTGGGGCTGATGGTGGTCTCTGACCCCCAGGGTGCCGCTGAGGGGCCCACAGGAAGCCGGATGGGCCATGAAAACCCCCGGGGCAGGAGGAGACAGCCAAGCCCGTGGGCCTGTCTCACTCAAGGCCACTGGCGAAGGTGGGTGCCCCAGGCCACTTCCTCACCATGTTCGGGAAAAGGGCCTCGGCCTTGGGGGTCCCTGTGAAGTCCGCGCGGAGCTTGAAGAGCTGGGGGATGTCCACCACGTCCTGCTCCCGCAGGCCCAGCTCCCGCTTCAGCACCTCCCGGTTCCAGTCGATGCAGCTCTGGGGGAGCGGGGGGAGACGGGGGTGGGCATGGCCAGGCAAACACTGGCGGGGTGGGGACTGGGGGGGGAGGGGGCAGGGACAGGGTCTGGAAGGAGTGTAGATGCCCCTTTTCTTCCCTCTTCCCCCCACTGTCCCTGTTTTCCAGTCTCTGTCCCTGCAGCGCCTGGCCTCGCTCCTGCCTGCGCCCCGTTTCTGAGCAGTTCACCTGTCTCCCCTGACTTTCTCTCTTTCATGTGTCACCTTGTGTGTGTGCCTGTCGAGCTCTCCATTTCCTACAGCTACCCACATCCCAGGGCCCGTGCCCCTGAGCCAGCACACAGCCCAGGAGGCTCTACTTCGTGGGAAGGGAGCTGGGGTGGGGGTGTCAGCCCTAATCTCAGGGGAGGGGGCTGGGGTGGGGGTGTCAGCCCTAATCTCAGGGAAGGGAGCTAGGGTGGGGGTGTCAGCTCTAATCTCAGGGGAGAGGGCTGGGGTGGGGGTGTCAGCCCTAATCTCAGGG
>PVJC01029613.1:0-21759 GCA_004026665.1 Murina feae | reverse complement strand
TGACCACGAGGCAGGGTTTTCCCTGCTTTCTGGTGGCTGGAGGAAGATGGGCAGTAGGCAAGCTTGGGAGGCAGGCAGCACCCAGCCCTGGCCACGCTCAAAAAAGAGAACAACATGCAGGGGAGGGCAAGAGTCTGAGAGATCAACATAGAGGGGGTGCCTGCTCCAAGCCTCCACGGTGTGCCTGGGGGCAGGCCCCTGGCAGGTAGACACACACAGGAGGACTGCTCCGAGCCTCAGATGCAGCTGGGTGCAGGTCCCCAGTGGCCACATACACACACACACACACACACACACACACACAGAAGGCGCCTGGCAGACTGGGGCCATCATAGGACATCCACTGAGGGGTCCCAGACTGTGAGAGGGCACAGGCCGGGCTGAGGGACTCCCTCCACCCCGAGTGCACAAATTTTTGTGCACCGGGCCCCTAGTTTTATATAACAGATTTAAGACTTCTATGTTTGTTTGTGATTAGAAAAGCATATAGGCCACTTCCAAGTGGAATGGATTGTTTTTAAATGCTTTTGAAAAGATCTGCCTTTCAAAATTTTTAGCATCTTGGAAAAGAGAAATTACTGATTCTAGCTGTCTTCTGGAACCCAGAATCATCATAATTATAAATCATTCACAAGAAGTACCTAGGTCAGTGGCCAGCACAAAATACAATTCCCTCCCCCTTTTACGCCATCCCTAATCCTTCCCTACCACACACTAGGCAGTACTTTCCCTAAGGTGTTTTAGGCGCTGAAGCCAGTGATGGAATGAAATGAGGGGGAGGTAAAGCTAGCTGGCTGTCTGTGTGAGCAGTCCTATTTTTATCTACTTTACATATTGGTATCTTCTTAAGAATGTGTTTGAATAATGTATTCTAATTGCACTACTGGGAGAGAGAGAAAAAAGATGATCTCTGTCCTTCAGAAGTGAAATTCTGTCCCAATTTTCTCTTTCCAGGGTGATCTCATGTCCTCATATTACTTCTATTACCCTCCATACTATGGTTCCCAGATCTCTATCCAGATTTCTTTATCTCCTAAGAGACCCAAAACACCAGTCAGAAAGAATGTGTGCACCCCTATGTTCATAGTGCAATTTACAATAGCTAAGATCTGGAAACAGCCCAAGTGCCCATCAGTAGATGAATGGGTAAAAAAGCTGTGGTACATTTACACCATGGAAAACTATGCAGCAGTAAAAAAGAAGTATCTTTTACCCTTTGAGACAGCATGGAGGGACCTGGAGAGTATTATTCTAAGCAAAATAAGCCAGTCATAGAAAGACAAGTATCACATGATCTCATTTATAAATAAAATCTAATGAGCAAAATAAATTGATGAGAAAAATAGATCCAGAGATATAGCAGCATGGAACAGACTGTCAAATCTCAGAGGGAAGGAGGAAGTAGGTAGGAAGAGATCAACCAAAGAACTTGTATGCATATATGCATGACCCCTGGACACAGATAATAGGTGGTGAAGGCCTGGGGAGGGGGACAGAGGTGGGCTAGATGGGGTCAATGGAGGCAAAAAGAGGACATCTGGAATACTTTCAACAATAAAGATTTTTAAAAATAAAAATAAATAAAAAGATTCAATGAATAAATATTTTTTAAAAATCCCTTTATCTCCATTTTCCCCAGAACTCAATCAGTTAAAAGACCGAAATCATAAATATCTCTATTCCCACTCCACTCCACCTCCACTGCTTTAGTCCAGGTCCCAATTATTTTTTGTGAGGACTGCTGTATTAGAATAGAATAGAGAGTTCCTTCCAGCAGTGATGTGTAGGCTACACTGGGGGGGAACACTAAAATGCAGCCCAGACATGAGGTGATGAAGACTTTGGAGGAAGGCAGTGAGAAGGAAAGGGTGGCTGTGAAGGAAAGGACATAGGAAGATCCAAAAGATTTATTAACTGAGTACTCATGGGGGGGGGGAGAGAGGGAGAGAGAGAGAGAGAGAGAGAGAGAGAGAGAGAGAGAGAGAGAGAGAGAGAGAGAGAGAACCAAAGTGACTAACATTTCTAGGCTAAGTAAACTGGAAAATGCCTATAGAGAGTCAATCACAGAAGAAAGTAGAGTCAAAGAAGATGCAGGAAATTGACTTGAAAGTAGGAGAACCAGAACTTCCCAGCAGTAAGAATTAAAATTGCAATAAATGTTATCATAAAATACTAATTTACAATTATATTTAGTATTAATAAAATTTTATTATTCATTATTATAATAATTGTTCCTACAAAGAAACACAGAGCCTTGGGGGAATAATCAATAGCATGAAATGATGTAAACAGTTAAAAGACATGAAAACAGAGAAATGTTCTTGCCTCTGAGGAGACCATCAGTGGAAATGGAAGCAAGTCTATATGGAACAATGTGAGTGGATGATGAGAAATGCAGGCAGTAATAGATTTTAAGAAGTAAACAACAGGAAGAAAAAATGGGAAAGGGAAATATTAGGGATAAGGTGACTGCTTAAAGAGATTATCAGACATGAAAAGTTTGCAACATTTTAGAAGGCAGTGCATAGAAAAGGACTGTCCATTTTAGAAAGTAGGAAAATTTGCCTTCTTTATAAATAAGTCACAGTAGAAGACAGGAGCCTTCCGTATCTACGAAGATATGTAGAGAAATCCATGCTGATGTGACAGAGACCATATCCCAGCTACTTGGATATGTCTCTGAGTCACTGGCCAATAGGGCAAAGGCAGATATACTGCAAAGATATCATCACCTTACTAAACAATGCAAATAATTACCTTTGCAAGGTAAGATTATTCCTTCATATTTTCAATTTAACATTTTAACATCTTTTTAAAAAAAAAATAAATTCTAGACCTAGCAGATTTGGCTCAGTGAATAGAGTGATGGCCTGCGGACTGAAGGGTCCCGGATTTAATTCCAGTCAAGGGCACATACAGGAGGCAGTCTCCTCCCTGGCCAGGGCCCTGGTCAGGGCATATGCAGGAGGCAACCAATCGGTGTGTCTCCCTCACATCGATGTTTCTCTCTTTCTGTCTATCCCCCTCCCACTCCCAAAAAACCAATGGAAAAATATCCTTGGGTGAGGATTTACAAAATATATTCTATCTAAAGATATTTGATGATACCAAATATCTCAAATATGGTATCCATTAAATAATCTATATTAAGTCAAATGTCAGCACAAACTTTAATCAACAAAATGGCCAGATGACTGACAGCGTATCTGATGATCAGCATTTATGAAGTTAATGTGTAAAAGAATCACACTTTCAAATTTAGCAGAAGTCAAAATAAAACTAGAATAATAGGTAATAATCACAAACACATGCAGTTTACTGACTGGCCCTCCTCACCACTTCATAAATAGAGAGTGCTTGAAACCTGCCCTTCAGTACATAATAACAGCCTGCCAAGACATTCCAAAGCAAACAGAAAGGAATGGGGGAGTTAATTTGTGATGTGAAGAGAAGATACTGTATATTTGGAAAATTCCATTTCAATAACCCAGTTGTAACAAATCCCCTTCCCAGTCCCCATTCTAGGAGACTAAAAAGCAGTAATTAGAACGGGTGGGCTGAGAAAGCCAACTAAACACAGATTGATAGAAGAGGCATCCCAGGATCGTCATTGTTCCAACAAGAATGTCTTTATTGACACAGTAAAGTGGGTATATTGTGTTCAGCAAATAATTAGAAACACGCTGCTAAAAGAATAACCCACACCACAAAGAACTTCTAATTTAAAGATACAAAAGCCAATGCAACAATTAGTTCTCTAATCCCCATAGAAAACAGTGAAAGGACTTCCTTCGTGAGCCTTGCAAATCACATCCATAGAAAGTTAACAGGTAGGTACGGTACTATGTGGGTCGACAGCTTCTCAGAATGAGGCCAGGAACTTGGAAATTCAAGCTCTTACATTATAAGTAGAGACAACTGGACATATAATAATTTTTCATCAAAGTTGAATTTCTTAGAAGTCCTAAAAGAAAACCTCAAGTAATAATCATATCTATCCTTACATTGTCAAAGTGTTCGTATGGGTATTCTTAGAATTTTCAGTCATTTTCCATCTTCATAATGATCAAAGAGATTACTGATGAAGAATGGTCATTGTAAGTGTGTTTGTATGGGTATGTGTTGTGTGTTTTATTGGTTTTTGTTTCTTCCTGATTCTAAACTGAAGACAATTCTCAAGAGAAAATGTTCCTTCCTATGAACTACCACTGAAAAAGGCTAACACTGGCTATATAATTGCATTATTTCCAACAGTTTGCTACCAATTTGTAACACATAGCCTGAACAAATCAAAAAGTCCTGATGGACTATCTGAAGCCAAAAATGTAGGAGTGGGTCTCATAATTATGTGTATGCACTTGATGGGGATTAGTTTTATTATATGTCAAATGAGCATATTGAAATAGATAGGTTCAACTCCCGGCTCGACTACTAACATTCTAGAATCTTGAACAAATGAATTAACTTCTCTCTGCCTCAGTTTTCTCATCTGCAAAATGAAATGAATTAATACATGAAAGCAGCAAAAAACTGGTAGTAATTACTCAATAAATGTTCTCTGCAATGATTAAGAGAGCACTTGAAAGCACTTCCCAGCTCCCAGATCTATGACTGTATAAAAACCATTTGTCACATGGGCTATGCTGGCTTTATTAAGAATTAAATATTAGAGTCTAAAAGAAAATAATTCTGCTGATTTATCACTTTCTAAATATTTGATGTCATCCTATTGAAAAGACCAAATGAATTAGGCTATTTATAAGGTATTTTTAATCAATATCTTTTCATCACAGTTATATTCTTAAAATAAAATCAAATGCTATTTCCATTAGAAAAAAAAAGCTAAGCAGAGCCATATATAGGGTTTGCTTTTCTTCCTTATCACTCTGCCTTTTGCAGTTTCTCTCTTAGCTATGTTCCATAATTGTGGAATTACCAGAGTGATTCCAAAGAGTATAAAAGGGTAGATGCTATAAATTATTATTAAGGAAGAGGTCTTCATTATGAATGTCTATAAAGAAATTAGGGTAAAGAACCTAGTAGTTGAACCTCTTTCTAAAGGCTCCAACACTTTTAGAAAAAGAAAACACATTTTATGCGTTTCAAGTTAATTCAAATTAATATGCATTAATTGGATAAGTATCTATTGAAAATACTAAGCAGTGTTCTAGAAACCATCCTATATAATAAAAGTGTAGTATGAAAATTGTCCCCTCAACCAGGAGGTCATTTGGGAGTTTGACCAGGAGGTGAGGCAGGCCGGGGAAGGGAGGGAGTACTCAACCAGCAGCAGGCAGCCTCCAGGGACACTACCAGTGCATGAATTTCATGCACTGGGCCTCTAGTGAATATATAAGAAAATATATAGTCCCTTCCCTCAAAGAGTTTATGTTTTAGTGATAAGCAGTCACATAAACCAACTATTACAATACAGTGTGACAAGAGAAATATTAGAAGTATGTATGGGGTACAATGGGAGCATAAAAGAAAGACCAATATTTTCCTGGAACTGTAACAAAAAATCACAAAGGAGAACATGTGGGAAAGAGATTTTTCTCATAGGCTTTCTTCTGCAGGAACTAAGAGCTAGGACAAAAGGACCAACACTGAGTTCAAGTTTGGAAAGTTCACTGTGGTCACAAAACAAAGCCTGGATCAGAGGAGAGGCAGAGTCAGAACCCCAGGCTGGAGAAGGTGAGTGCCTAAAAGAAAGCAGTAGTCCTGAGAAAATGAAGTGAGGAAATACTTCAACACACGTATAGAGGCACAAATCAATGGAATTTTAGAATTGACTGGATTTAGGCCTGAGAAAGAGGCAGGGAACAAGAATAATGCCAATGTCTCTGACTTGATTAAGCCACGTGAAAGATCAGGGCAGCAAGAGCGGGTTTGTGACTTCTGGTTAGGACATGAGTGAGAGTAGTCTGTGAAATTTTCAGGTACAGATGTTGAATACAGAGGTCAGGAGAGAAACTTGAGCTAAAGATAGAGATTTGGATGTGAAAAGAACAGAAGGGGCAGCTAAAGTGATGGGTATGAATGAGTGTGCCCAGTTAGAGTGTCCATGAGAGGAGAAAGGGACCAACAAGTCAGGCCTAGAGGAGGTGAGCAGAGGCAGCCAAATTCCTGAGAGGCTGGAAGTCACAGAGACATAGAAAGGAGGAGTAAGTAGCGCTGACAGCAAACATTGCTGCCAGGACATGAAAAGGCACAGAAAGAAAATTTAAAAAGCCTAGCAGATAGGATAACTAGGGAGCCATTAGTGAGTTTTAGGAGTGGAGAGCGGGCGGCAAATAGAAGCTAAATTTCATGGGTTAATGATTAAATAGGAAGAGTAAGGGAGAGTAAGCAGACCCAGCTCTCTATGGACTAACATTCACACAGTTTATCTATACACATTGCAGACACTCTGTTAAACCATGGGTAGATGTTTATGATAAACTACTATCTATGTGGTGTGAGGTTAAGGTTGCCAGGAAGCTCTCTTTTTCCCTGAAAATACCTTTCCACCAATTAACTAATGCCTGAAAAACTGACAGAAGGCAATCCTTTCTTTCATAGAATAATCAAAAATAAACTAAACATGTCAATTCCTCTAGAAGAGGTAAAACATGGATAATTCAATGTAAGTTGAAAATTACCCTACCTGACCATTTTCTGAGATGAGGTTTGGGCAGGACAAGACACCAGGAAGGATTTGAGAGAAAGGACAGCATGAAAGTGCTGAAAACAAATTTTACCTGGTCCAAAATTATATTTAGTGCTACCTCTGTCTTCCATGATTTTAGAGATCATATTGTCATAAACACAAGGAGGTAGATTCAAAACCATTAGGGGAATTCCTAACCGTTCCCCATGTTGCAGAAAGAGAGAATTATCCTGATTAATAGTTTTGCCTTATCTAAATGCTAGACAGCTTTAAATAAAAAGTCTACCCTTATTCCCCTAACCCACATAATCATTTTCAGCTTCTATCTAATAATCTTGACACATTTCACTTGGTTTTAGGCTTTTTAAAATATCTTTTGGCCTTGGTTAATTTTTTAATTGCCAGGAAAGGTTTTTAAAATCTATTATGGGTATTATGATATGGAACTATTAAGCTTGAATATATATATACTGACTTTTAGATATTTTTGAAACCTGTCATAAAGTCTCAACTTTTTTAAATACTCCACTACTTTCATGCGCCCTCTAAAAAAACCACTCATCAGAACCATTTAGAAAGAAATATGACATTTAAAGGAGGTAAATTTTTCATGTATTATACTGTGATTTAGTAGTGCTCTCCCATTAAGTCTAAATCTGTCTTCCAACCAGTCTGAAGTAGTCATGACTTATTTGAGCCTGATGGTTAAGGTTTATTACAACAATAACTTGAAAATAGTCTTCATAACTAACTTGCCACTCATCAGAGATTAGAGCAGGAATTTCACAGACAACTGTGGGTCTATCTGTATGAAGGAAATGAGCAACCAAAGGAATTAAAGCTGTCTAACAATTCTTTCAGAGACTTCCACTCTTAGAGGGTTTCAGAAAACTAGGGAATTCTTGGAAACAGCCCATTGGAAGTAGATGTCACAAAGCCTATGCTCAATGCAGAACATGATTCGCTATCATGGACCAGCTCTGCATTTTAAAAATGCAATGTTACAGTTGGACAAAGAAAACTAAAAAGAGCGGCTTTAAATTCATAAAATAATATAAGCATAGTTGCTTATCACATGGCTTGCTAGTAAATGGATTTAAAAATGTTTAGGATTTTTTTTATTATTACTATTTCAGAGAAGAAGGGAGAGGGAAAGATAGAAACACCAATGATGAGAAAAAAATCATTTTTCAGCTGACTCCCGCACGCCCCCTACTGGGGCTCTAGCCCCAAAGCTTGGGAAGGTGCACTGACCAGGAATCAAATCATGACCTCCTGGTTCATAGGTTGAAATTCAACCACTGAGCCACATCGGCTGGGCTAGTAAATGGATTAAGTTCATGTCCCCCAAGTTGTAACAGATACACAAGCTGTAGGGAGGATTTTCACTATGACTGGATGTACCAACCTCTTACAGCCCTTTGTGAGGGAAGGCTTTTCAGGTACTTGAACCCAACAATGATTGTCATCAGAGGTCGGTCTTCCTTTTCTATTGCTGCACACCTAATATATAACCAAACTTCTCAAAGGAGAGTTCTACGTCACTCTCTACATTTTCTCAGCACAAGGACATTTCTCAATTCATTGCTTCAGCACTCCCCCTGAAACTTCTCCAGTAACCTTCCAATCGATAAATCTAATTCTATGTTTAGTATTCACCTTTCCTGGCCTTATGCAGCATTTTCTGTTCTATGGTATTACAGTTGACCATCTCTTTCATTGCTTTTCAAAGTCTCACTGATTCCCACTTCTTCTCCACCCTCTGATCATTTTCTCTCATACTTCCTAGCTGACCTTGACTCCTAGCAGTTCCCATGTTGACATGCTGGTCTTCTCCCTTCATACCTTCTCTCACTTTATGATCTTCAGCTCCAGCCCCAATGTATCCCAAGATCCAGACACATTCTCACATTCATGTTTCATAGGTTCTTTCAACATACCATAATCAAAACTGGTTTTAATTTTGCCCTATCTTACTCCACTTGAAAATCTAGCCTTTCCATTTTTCTATCTCAATGAATGATGATACTCCAAGTGCAAAAACATTGGCATATTTTGTGCTTCCTCCACTTCTTTCACTCCTGACACCCTGAATCAGCAAAACTTATTAGTTCTATCACAGAAATGCTTCACAAATAAAATATCTCTCCTCTGCCTTAGACCAACCACTTACATGTCAAATAGATTGATGATGAAATAACCTCTTAATTGACCTTCCAGCCAGTAATTTCTCTCCATCCTGCAAACATTCACACAACTGATCCTAAAAGCAACTGTTGATCCTGTCACTCCCCAGGATAAAGATCTTCATATCTCCAATGCTCCACCTCAACTCCTTCAAATGAAGCTCCTTAAACAGGGATGCAAGACCCTCAGCCTGCCCCAACCTACTCTCCAGTCTTAACTACTGAAGCTTGTCTCGCAAAGTATGTACACATAGTCATGTAGGACTTCTCATTGACTCCCTCTGAAATCTTGAATAATTTTCCTTACCTGAATGACCGAAGCTTCGTAACATTTCAACTTATTCACTACCTTACTACAACATACCTAATTATTTTTTTTAAATATATTTTATTGACTTTTTACAGAGAGGAAGGGAGATGGGTAGAGAGTTAGAAACATCGATGAGAGAGAAACATCAATCAGTTGCCTCCTGCACATGTCCCACTGGGGATGTGCCCGCAACCAAGGTACATGCCCTTGACCAGAATCAAACCTGGGACCCTTCCGTCCGCAGGCCGACGCTCTATCCACTGAGCCAAACCAGTCAGCAACATACCTAATTCTTTACCTCACTGAAAATACTTGTTCCTCCATAATAACCCTCAACATTTATTTCCAATCTGTTCAGCTTCCTTTTGAACAAAAGGTCCATTCCTAGACTCCTCCGGTTATGCCCTCAATATTTCCTCCTCTCTCTTGCAACTCCTGCTCTTCTTATCCTACAAAACTCAAGTCTAGATCAACCCAAATTTATGAATTATTCACTCCCATTTCCTAGGAATAATCACATTTATCCGTCCTGCTATCAGAAAGAAGTACATTAAGTTATATGTTTATAATAGCTTATAATAGCAGGAGGTGTCATTCTGCTACATGAGAAATTAATGAAATGGATGACACTCAGGATATTCTCTGATACTTCCACAAGAGTTAGATTTTTTTTTTTTTTGGTGGGAAATATTGCGCACATCCTTTCTTTTTCCAGGAAAAATTTTGTCTTGGTTAGTGAAAGTTTTAGCCCAGAATGAGGATTGTAGGAGAGTTAGAGCATAATCTTGTGGCTCTATTTCCAGGCAGCCTACACACTAGTCTCATCAGATCAAATCACAGTTACCGGCTTTTTCAGATGAGTTCCTAACTAACTAACTGATTGAAACTAAGAGTGATTAAATAATAGCAGAAAGTTCCATTCTTCATTTGGTTCTTTGGTCTAAATATGGAAAGCATGATTCTTTGGATAAAATAGCAAATTAATAGTTAGAGAAAAAGGATGGGCTTACTTCCCAGCTGTGGAATGGTATTTTGCTTTTCACGTCCATTACCAGATTCAGCCATCATGCAGTAGTCCAACCTGGGTTCCAGGTGTGGATCCTGAAAGTTGTCCATGGGTACGTAACTCAGGGCAAGAGGCAGAGAAGAGCCCTTCCTACCCAAAAAGAGGTTTGGAATAGAGCCTTTCATGAAGTGAACCAAAAGTAGAGTGTTAGCACATTTGTGATTCTGATCAGATAAGAACAGAAAAAAATCAAGGAGTGAGCACGTGGACAACACAGAAGCACACCCATTGTAAGCAATAGAGAACAAGTGAGGGGAGTGGGGCACTCCAGCACACGTTTGAACAGCTAGGATTCAAGGTCAGAATCAGGCAGTGGGAAGTTCCCATCCCTTTTTTCAGGGGGATGGCTTAGGTGAATCAAGTGTGGCCTCAGAAACTTTGTGAAGAGCTTGTCTTAGATTCACTGTACCCTGCAATCTCAGAGCACCTCTGCTTGGCAACTATTCCCACCAGTGGGCTTAGCAGCTCCCAGCCATCTGTATTTGTGTCGATTGCCATAAGGACCCATTATTTTTTCCTTCTCAAGGGATGTCAAAGGTATTTTTTTCCAGCAAATAACAAATGAATCCTGAATCATCATCACCAAAGGAATCTCAGTTTTCTTTTCTCCTGCCAACATCTGTATTATCCTGTTGGCAAATACAAACAAAACCCAAAGTTGAGTAGCCTTGTTTTCACACGTGATTATTTAGGACTATTTTGAAAGGACAAGTTGCAGTTGCTCTTTAAAAGGCCTAAGACACAGCTTTCAGGAAAGAGAGGAAAAGGGAAGAAAGGATAACAGAGAGACCACCAGCATGCCAGAGGGGGAAAGGTGGAAATCATTTATTTGACTCATTTTCCTGGCAGCATTAATTTAGGATTCTTGGAAACTTTTGGCGAGGAAGTGGGAGGAAGGGTTTCAAGAATTCATAAAATTATTTTTAAAGCGGGGGCGGGGAGGATGTACAGTGCATCTAGTCTAGTTCTATCATTTCACGGATTTAGAAAAGGAAAGGAAAAGAGGCTAATATTTACTGTAGTCCTGATGTTTGCCAAATACTTTACATTTGTCATTTTATTTATCCTTTTTGATCAAGGGGGGTAAAAAGGGGACATGTACTTTCAACAATAAAGATTCTTTAAAAATAAAATAAGTAAAAGTATCCCGTAATGATATCTCTGTTTTATAAGGATATAAATGAAGACTCAGCAAGGTCAAGTGGTGCACAGCTAGTAAATGAAAGAGTCAAATTTAATCCAGATTTTTCTGGATCTAGAGCCTCTTTCTTTCCACAAAGAGGTACTAGAAAGTTAAAAGATTGTCCCAGTCAACCTAACCAGTTAAGGAAGGGCAACTAGGTCTCCTGACTACCAGCCTTGTAGTCACTGTAACACTATGACTTTAATGTTTTTAACTGAAGGCAGATGACACTGTGAATTAAATTATCCCATTCATTCAGCGTGAAGAACATCTGCTGTTTTTGCCTCCCCAGCACTACTCTTTCCTACCTTCCCTCCAGCCCCTGCTTCACATCTGCCCCAAATCTGCACCATTGTACTAGACCAGCCACTGACCCTCACCTCACAATTCCCCTTCTCATTTCATTTTCTTCTCTCAGAAACTATCTGTCCTTTCTCTCATTCCCAGAGGACCCAGCGGTTTTCTCAGGCACTGATACCTTCATTAAGGAACACGTTAACGAATAAAGACTTGATGCTAATAAATGCCACCGCTGTCTCTAAATGCTCATAGGACTTTATCTGATTATCTGAAGATATATTGATATCAACAAAAGAGGCTGATAAATCTCATCCTCCAGCTGGTCTGTAAACTCCTTGACATGTAAGACCTACATTTAATTTAGAGATAGTCAACGTGCTTTGGTGGTGGAGAGAAGTTACTTATCACTTTCCACCTGAGAAAATAGACAAAAGTAAGGAAGGGTGTAAACTTTGAATTGAGCCTCAAGAAATTTGGAAACTTGAATATATGAAAACTAAAAAGGTCTGTCACAACCAAGGGAGATCTTGCAATATAAGGCTAAGTTATAATTGGTGTTTATAAGGAAAAGAGAGTCATCCCATTTGGTTTAGAGCTCAGAGTGTCTGATAAAGAACCATCAGAATATTTATCTTTAAATACAGATTTTTCACTTGCATATAGCTTATGCAGATAACTTTCACAAGCACCTCAGAGGAATAATACTTTCATTGATGTTCTGTATATTGTGCTTCTTACACTTTTCAAGGTTGATCAAGGAAAGGAAAAAAAAGAGAGTGAAAATGGTCAGTACCTCCTGACATTGTTGCCTAGTTGAGCTGGAAGCCAAAGAATCATTGTAGCCTCCTACAGGAAACACTGAGCAAAGAACCATAAACTCATTGATGAGGAGATGCAAAAACACCTGCGATGGTCTTCATCTATACCTGAAAATGACTCGATTGCTCAGCCTGTACAGCAGGATATGAATTCAATGCTGGCATTGCCACATGTTTTTCTGTAAGTTGTCTTTGGTTGCATTATGAATACAAGGCATTCTTATGAAATAGTTTTAAAACATGAACCATGTTTTAAAAGCATGGATACTGCCTCACTGCATTTGTGCTCCTTCTATTATTTCAAAAAGAATGAATAAAGGAGAAAAATGCTCTAATCATCTGGAAATTTCCATTGAGGAAATTCAATCATATCTTCGTCCAACAAATATTTATTGCACCATCCTGTCAGACAGGCGCTTTTTCTAGTCACTGTAAATGCAACAATGAACAAAACAGACAAAAGTTCCTGCCCTCACAGGGTTTACATTATAGTGTAGGGAGATGAACAATAAATAAAATTAATAAGTAAGAAATATAATTATCAGATAGTGGTAAGTGCTATGGAGAAAACTAAAGTGTAAGAGGGGGGAGGACTAGCGATTTTCAAATAGGATAATCAGGAAAGTCCTCACAGAGAAAGAGACATTGGGGCAAAAAGATTTGGCAGCATAAAGGAAAACAATCATGTGATTATCAGAGGTACAAGCATTCCAGGCATAGGGAACAGCAAATAAAATAAAAAAATCCTGAGATGGGTGCAGGTAACCTAGGAAGAGCAAACAGGTCAGTCCCCTGCTGCCCCTGGGGATTTAGGCAGTAGGGAGGGAGTCTCCTGGTATAGCAGGAAGTTAGCACAGACAGGAATACATAGTTTAGACTGATGGGTTTGGGAGTGGAGAAACCAAGATAGTATAATGACATGGAATGACTCTTTCTATAAAATAACAGCCAAATAAAGGAGGTGGCCTCACGCAGGAGGAAAGAGGCTTTCACTTAAAATGGAACTCCAACCTTCCTACAGGAAAATCCGTAGTAATTGGAGAGAAGGTTCACCACCAGGGAAAGAGGGTGGCCCTGCAGGGTGAGGACCCCTGGGACTGGAGAGGCCGCCCCACTCCCACTCTGGTTTCTCCTTACTGCCTGTGAACTTTGTGGAAATGACACAACCCAGACAACTGGGGATTTTGTAAGAGTATTAGCACCAACGTGTAATCCACAGGCTTCATCTTTGGCATGGCTGGTTCTGTTTTCTCTGATGGATGAGTCTTTCCCAGAATTTTTGCAGAGATACAGAACAGGCAATTTGGGTTGGAAGACTGTTTCAAATAGCAGATATTTCCAGAAATGGTAAGGGAAAAGGGAGTTTCTCAATAAAAAGCAGTATACCTAATCTAGGAACCTGAAGGACGCTGAGGGAGGGCTGTATCTGACCCAAGCAAAGGGTATAAAAACAGTCTATTCAAACTATTGGTTTAATAAATGTCTTGACAATCATTTACTTTATTGAATGGTATTCTTCTAGTATGTTCTGATAAACAAACAGTAGATCATAATTTAAATTACATATCTTAACCCCACTATAAGCATTTCACTCTTATCAAATATTTATAAGATAGAGAACAAAGACCAAGTTATTAAATTTCATCACCAAGGGTTAAAGATAAGCTATCTAGAGCCAATTAAAATGTATATGCTTGAATGCTTCTTCATTTCAAAAAGCTGGCAAACAAACAAAAAAGGAAAAATTTTGCCTCACTAAAAATATCCATGCCAAATTGCAAACATGTATGGGGGAGTTGTCATCAATAACAGCCAGGAAAACTCTTTCAAAATACCTGAAACCAGTATCACAGTAATTATTATTTCCTTGAAAGCTTAGCATGGCTCCTATATTTATGTGATCTTTAAGTGATCACATTTGATTGTTTCATTTCACAGTAAAGCAATGTCATAGCTAATGATGTTATCAACTTCAGAAAAACATAACTGTTTTAACAGGGTATCTTAATCCTGCTAAATCAGTGGTTTGTCAGTAATTTGCTACCACACTAATTTTATCCAAGTACAAATAGCATACATAGCGATCCACCTGAATTTACTGGGATTAATATGTAAGTCTTTTCTTCACCAACACTGCCATCTTCTGTTTAGCGTGGACTTTACTTTTATGTCTGTGGCTTCAAGAGTGGTGAAACTTACTTTGGACTCCTATTTAAATTTAGAAGAAACCATAAAGAATGTCTAATTGTGCCCCTACATTCTACAAATAAAACACTGAGGCCCAAAGGGTTAAGTCACTTGCCCAATGTCCTACAGCCATTTTGCCCAAATTGGAACTCACAAATTATCGATTCTCTCTGGTTCTCTTTTCATTAACTTAGATATTATTAAATCATACAGGGTGGAGATGTTTTCTCAAGAGCTTAATAATGGTTTTCTCCAAGAATTAGACTTGCTTACTTACATTAAACATTCTTTTACCATGCACAAACATTACACTTTCAATTTTAAAAAAATTTGTGCTTGTTCAGTGTGTGGACTTAAATAGAAAAATCATTCAGCTTTAAAAATTTTATATTTATTCAGTGGACTTATATTTAATAAATTTTATATTTATTCTGGGGACTTAACAGAAAAAATTTTTATATGGCCAGCAAAGCAAGAGATAAATAAATTTTTTTCTTTTACTCTCCTCCTTTTTCTACTCCTCAGTTATATAAACTTTTTGTCAAGTACAGCACAATACCAATGCTAATGGGAAAATTTCTGGAAAAGCAAGGGACAAGAACTATGTCACGAATATTTAGGATTAATTAAACAAGAATAGTTCTGTGAAATTTTATGTTTAGTAAACCTATAGAAATATCTAAAAGTGAACAATTATAAATTTAAACACATTTAGAAGTTTTTTTAATTTTTGTACTAACTTAAATGTGTCATTCAGCTAAGTTGTATGTAAATAGGATGAGCATTTCTGGTACAAAGCCCATTTAGTAATTCTAACATATTAGATATTTGTTAAGGATGTTTATCCCATGAAGAATATTGATCTATAGTTTTCTTGTAATGTTGGTTTGATAATAGAGTAATGTTGGCCTCATAAAATGAATATAGCCTCCTCTTCCATTTTCTGGAAGAGTTTTTACAAGATTTGGAATATTTATTTATTATATGTTTCCTAGAACTTGCCAATAACATTATCTGGGCATGAGGTTTCATTTGAAGCAGTGTTTCTATTTATGAATTCACATTC
The DNA here is from genome assembly GCA_004026665.1 of Murina feae. NCBI lineage: Eukaryota > Metazoa > Chordata > Mammalia > Chiroptera > Vespertilionidae > Murina > Murina feae. The sequence continues at coordinate 5,994 of PVJC01029613.1, read as the reverse complement.
TTTAATAGATACAGATCTATTCTTTTTTTATTTCTTTCTTCATTTTGCTAATTGGTGTCTCTCGATTATTCATCCATTCGATCTAAGATGTCACACTGATGAGCATAAATTTTTTTATAAATATCCTCTATTATCTTTTCAAAGTCTGTAGAACCTATAGTGATAGCCCTGATTTCAATCTTGATACTGGTTATTTATCTTGCTTTTGTATGAATAGTTTGATAAGAGTTTATCAACTGGGAGAGACAGCAAGATGGCAGCATAAGGTAAACACTGTAAATGCAGCTCTGCACAACTATTTCAGAATAACCACAAAAAGAAAACACGGACACCACTCACACCCACAGGAAGGCTGGCTGAGTGAAAATTCTACAACTAGAAAGGATCTGAGACTCGGAGGAGCGGCGGAATCAAAGTACAGAGGTACGGAGGCACGCGCACGGGGCTCGGGGAAAGGGCTGGAACTGGAGGATGCGATTCTTTTTCAAACCAGAGAGAGCCACAAGCTCCCGGCGGCTCTGAACTCCAATTCCAGGCGAGTTTCTGAGGACCCAGACCCAACCCGGAGAAGGGGGACTGACGGGCACTGGGAGGAAATCCAAAGCGGGTTTCTCTCGGTGTTGCTTGCAGCAATTACCGTGGGACACAGAGACCCTGTGTCTCTTAGCGCAGGGCCGAGAAGCAGCCATAGCTATTTGCTCTGCCTTGCCCTGCAGACTCCCCGAGGCCCCACCCCTCCCAAGCTGCGTCAGAGGCTTTTGCATATAAAAGGCTGAATAGCCTACGGCAAAGGCTAAATCAACACGTCCTTAAAGATACAAGAGCCAGCCTCACCCAGTGGCCAGAGTGGGACCATCCTAAATAAAACTCAGATCCACAAGGAACACACTCGGGGCAGATGCAGTGAGCACAAAAGCCCCACTGAAACAACTCTTGCCCCATAAGGGTGTCTCTAGCACAGAAGTTCTCCCACTGTAGACACAGCTGACTCTCAACCAAGTGGCTTAGAGGCTAATTCCTCTCAGTGATCACCTAACTCAGAAAGGGAAGCAGCCTAAATGCAGAGACAAAGAAACAGGTCACAAATGACAGAAATGGAGGAAAGAACACAACAGGATATAGAGTTCAAAATCATGGTTATTAGGTTTTTCAAGAATTTTCTAGAGACTGCCGATAAATTTAGTGAGACCCTCAATGAATCTAATGAGATCCTCAAGGATATGAAAAAGGATCAACTAGAAATTAAGCATACACTAACTGAAATAAAGAATAATATACAGAGATCCAACAGCAGATGAGAGGATCGCAAGAATCAAGTCAAAGATATGAAATATGGGGAAGCAAAACCCACCCAGCCGGAAAAGCCAAAAGAAAAAAGAAAAAAAGAATCAAAAAGTATGAAGATAGTGTAAGGAGTCTCTGGGACAACTTCAAGCTTACCAACATCAGAATTATAGGGGTGCCAGAAGAAGAGAAAGAGCAAGATATTGAAAACCTATTTGAAGAACTAATGACAGAAAACTTCCCCCACCTTATGAAAGAAATAGACTTCCAAGTCCAGGAAGCCCAGAGAATCCCAAACAAAAGGAACCGAAGGAGGACCACACCAAGACACATCAGAATTAAAATGCCAAGAGCAAAAGATAAGGAGAGAATCTTAAAAGCTGCAAGAGAAAAGCAGCTAGTTACCTACAAGGGGGAACCCATATGACTATCAGCTGATTTCTCAACAGAGACTTTGCAGGCCAGAAGCGAGTGGCAAAAAATATTCTAAGTGATGAACAGCAAGAACCTACAGCCAAAATTACTTTACCCAAGAAAGCTATCATTCAGAATTGAAGGTCAGACAAAGAGCTTCACGGACAAGAAAAAGCTAAAGAAGTTCATCATCACCCAACCAGTATTATATGAAATGCTGAAAGGTATCCTTTGAGAAGAGGAAGAAGAAAAAGGAAAGTAAAAATTATGAACAACAAATACATATCTATCAACAAGTGAATCTAAGAATCAAGTGAATAAAAAATCTGGTGAACAGAATAAACTGGTGAATAGAATAGAATCAGAGGCATAGAAAAGGAGTGGACTGACAATTTTCGGGGGTTAAGGGGGTTGGGGGTGCGTGAAAAGAATGGACAATAATCGTACACCTATGGATGAGGACAGTGGGGGGACAAAGACAGAAGGTGGAGTGGGAACTGAGAGGAGGGGAGCTATGGGGGAAAAAAGAGGAACAACTGTAATAATCTGAACAATAAAGATTAAAAAAAGAGTTTATCAACTGTATTCGTCTTTTCAAAGTCTTTGTATTATTTTTACCTGTTTGTCTTATTTTTATTTCATTAATTTTTTCTATTTATGATTTTTCCTTCTACTTACTTGTTATTGACAACTTATTTCAGTTGTGATCCTAGAACAAACTTCCTATTTCAATTTTTTTTGAACAGTTGAGAACTGTCTTATAGTCCAGCATATAGTCTATCTCAGAGAATGTTCTTTGTACTTTAAAAAGAATACATATTCACCCTAACTGGTTTGGCTCAGTGGATAGAGCATCGGCCTATGGACTGAAGGGTCCCGGGTTTGATTCTAGTCAAGGGCATGTACCTTAGTTGCAGGCACATCCCCAGTAGGAAATGTGCAGGAGGCAGTTGATTGATGTTTCTCTCTTATCGATGTTTCTAACTTTCTATCCCTCTTTCTTCCTCTCTGTGGAAAATCAATAAAATATATTTGTTTAAAAAAAATACATATTCTGGACATTGTTTAGATGAGTATTGTACTAATGGTACTTAGGTCAAGTTGGTTTACTTATTTTTTTGTATCTACCTAGCCTACATTTACTTTTTAATTTTTTTCAGTAATTTTTATATTATTGGACTCACCCTAAAATGTTACCAAATCATAACTGAATTTCATTACCTAAAGTAATAAATCAGGTTGAAAGCTATAGACCACTTGATTTCCTAACACCACTCATTGTTCTGAAATTTTACAATTAAACACACTAGAAAATGAGATAACTCTTTAATGAATAGCCACTGAAAATTTGTTCTAAAATATAAGATCAGTAAAAAAAAAAAATAAAGGTTACTTTTCCATCTCATCCCTCCTCACCAGTATACATGACTGCACTTGCTGGAATGCTGAAGCTATCATTAAAAAAATAGCTAAAGAAGTCATTCATTGAGAAGAATATAAGAGAGAAGTCAAAGTAAAGCAGTAACATGTTGCAAACAGATTATGAACTTTGGACATGAAAAAAAAAATTGTGCCTGGTTCTGAATTCCAGGTCTTTTATTTAGGAATTGTGAGAAATTAGGCATTATTTAAGCCAACTTTCTCCTAGTAAAATGAGTATTATAAATGTTTCATATATATATAAATGCATGGTCACAGTAGGTGATTAATAGTGATTCTTTTCTAACCACCCTTCAGCTCACCAGTCCAATCCTCCAAATGTACATAAATTTTTTTGGTGTTAAACAATGCGCTTTGACCATCTCATAGTACCTAAAGCACTCAATTTTTTTTTTTTTTTGTAGAATTATCTGAATTCTACAGTGAATACTCCTGAGCCTATATTCTTCGTTGCTTTTCAGCAGTCAATTAGATTGCTCACTGTGCAATTTAGACTTAGTATGGTAGCTCAGGTAACAGTAGTCAGTAAATACTGAATAACGTTAAAAAGGCAAGTGTGCCCAGCTAGTGTGGTCCAGTGGTTGAGCATCAACCTATGAACCAGGAGGACAAAGATCAATTCTGTTCAGGGCACACTCTGGTTGTGGGCTCCATCCCCAGTAGGGGGCATGCAGGAGGCAGCTGATCAATGATTCTCTCTCATCACTGATGTTTTTATCTCTCACTCTCCCTTCCTCTCTGAAATCAATAAAAATAATCAATTTAAAGTTACCAATAATTAATAAAATAACTCAGGATTTCCTCAAAACTGATTTTCTAAAAAATAAAAAAAAAAAAGGCAAGTGTGATTCATAACAGTAAGAATTGGAAAGTATTTATTCTTGTAACTTTAATCACATTATAATCAAATTATTTATACCCTGATAAATCATGACGGAATTGAGGTGTAAGAATATTCCAGATCACCCCTACTTGCTTAACTTCATTTCTAATGGAAGGTTCATCATTGTTCAGTAGAGCAAACATTTTACTGAGAAGTTTTTACCTCCTAATATATAATCAGGAGCACATTTTGACAACTGAGCGCAGATCAACAGAAATTATGATTAGCTTTTACTGGCACCTTAAAGGGAATCAAAAACATACACAGTAAATATCCAAAAGGTAATTTACCACAGGTTTTTGTCATCTATTATTTCACAGCTCAGGGGGTAATAAAAAACTTGTTTCTAAAACAGTAAGATTTCTCAATATGGAAACAACTGCTTTTTATTAGGAACTGATGTGTCCTAATAAATGAAAATAGTTTGGGGTAATTAAGACCTACCATATAAAGACATAAATTATTGGCTTTCAAAATATTTAAAAACAGTAGAATAAACAATACCAGCACTCTATAAACATAATTATTTTCTGGATGTTGAGGAGCTCCAGAAACTTATGCTTCTAAATCACTGTTATGAAAGCAGGATCATTGGGTTATACATAAAGAAGAAACTGCTGATGGGCACTTAGGCTGTTTCCAAATCTTAGCTATGGTAACATTATAAATTGATAAACATAAACAGATACAGAGACAGAACAGCATCGAACAGATGGTCAAGCTACAGCTGGAAGGCTGGGGAGGGTTGGGGGGGAGTTAAGAGATCAACTGAAAGACTTGTATGCATGCATATGAGTATAATCAATGGACACAAGACACTGGGGGGTAAGGGAGGAGGGGGAAGGTCAAGGGGAAAAAATGGAGATCTATCTAACATTCGTTGTAATACTTTAAGCAATTAAAAAAAATTTTTAAAAAAGAAGAAACTGAAGATCCTACAGTAGCTCAGGCTGTTAATCATGGTGCCCACCATGCCAGCTGACCCTTCTAATGGAAACTGCACATGCACAGCCTCTGCATAGCCTGGGGCATCAATGTTTCAAACTTAGGGCAGTACCTGCTGATTGCACCAAAGCAGCGGTTCTCAACCTATGGGTCGTGACCCCTTTGGGGTCAAACGACCCTTTCACAGGGGTTGCCTAAATACATCCTGCATATCAGAGTTTACATGATGATTCATAACAGTAGCAAAATTATAGTTAGAAGTAGCAATGAAAATAATTTTGTGGTTGGGGGTCACCACAACATGAAGAACTGTATTAAAGGGTCATGGCATTAGGAAGGTTGAAAACCGCTGGACCAAAGTGATCATTTGACCTGTAAGACTCAATCCACTATCTAGCCAGCAATATATAATGTGCTTTGACATGGAAAAAATATCAACCGCTATCTTAGGGAATTTAAACTATTAAAAAAAGGTATATTACAGCTGTTAGAGAATGCCAGTGAAGGTTCGTGGAAAAATACAAATGGTGGAAACTCTGACAGCTGGATTTCTAAGTAAAGTAAAATTATAAGTAAGCAGAAGGCAGAAGATAAAAAAAAAAATAGAGAAAATGGAATACAGTCAATAGAGTGAAGAGAATAAAGCAGACATATGAAAAGTAACTGAGTCACAGTAGAGCCTGGGATTCAAAACCAATAGACGCCTGTTGTCCAAATCCCTGGAGCTTCCTGGGATTCTACACCAACATCTAGTTCTGGTTTCCTCTTGATTCTCATATCTTGTTTCTGTTTTTCCCTCACCCCAAATTACCTGATATACGTTGAGTTTCAAATATTTTCAATCAAATCAGTATATGAGAATAAAAACATTGACCTGTCTACTGCTTCCATGGCATTCTGAGAGTAATTTATTTCTCACTGACCTTTCCCTCATAAAATGTTAGTAAAGTAACAGTAATAATGTTTCTTTTAATTACTGGTTATTTTGGACTTCATTTTAAGAGGCATGTAGAATCTCTGTGATGGAA
>PVJC01029612.1:0-21695 GCA_004026665.1 Murina feae | reverse complement strand
TCCTTCCTTCCTTCCTTCCTTCCTTCCTTCCTTCCTTCCTTCCTTCCTTCCTTCTTTCTTTCTCGCATTCAATAAAGCAAGCAAGATCCCTGACTTGAAGGAACTTCCAAATTAGTGAGGAAGACACACTGTAAGTAAAATACAAATCAACAGCTACCCGACTGCAATCAAGAGGAGGGCTGGGAAGGAAATGGAGATGTGTATTGGTAGAAAATAATTTTTTTTAAAAGAGTATTTGCTCTCTTTCTCTTGTTTTTATTTATTGATTTTAGGGAGGGGGGAGAGAAACATCACTTTGCTGTTCCACTTATTTACGCATTCATTGGTGGCTTCTCCTATGTTCCCTGACCAGGGATCCAACCCACAACCTCGGCTTCTCAGTTCAACACTCTAACCACGGAGCTACCCAGCCAGGGCGGCAGAGAACAATTTGTAGGGGGTCAGCCTACCAAGGGCAAGGCATGGCTTCTCTGAGGAGGCCATACTTCGGCAGAGTCCAGGACACTGAGGGGACCCACTCTTGGGGAGCAGAGAAGTGGAGCATTCCAAGAACAGCCTGCGCCAGGCCCCAGGCTCCAGCTCTGGCCTGCTCCTCCTGCTCCTCCTCCACCCCCACCCGTTTCCTATCTTAGTTAAAGGCATCGGGGCTTATCCAAGGGAGACGCCTCTGAGTTTTCACCAACTCTTTCTTTTCCCCTGGGCTCAGCTTTCGTCAATCGTGTGTCCTATTAGTTCTCTCACCATCTTCTCTCTCCTCATTGCCATAGCTGACCCCACCATTTGCACTCCGGCTATCACCCCCCTCTAATGGGTTACCCATTCACCCCTGGTTCATGCACTCATCTGGTCAGGGGGGTTCAGTGTCCTCCATGTGCTGTGCACTCTGCTGGGGCCTTTGGACTACACAGTCCCTGCTCTGGTTAGAGTCATTCAGGGAGATGGGCGCGTCCACAAGTGCCCAGAGGAGGAGGAAGTGTGGTGAAGAGAGACCCGAAGGAAGGTGAGACAGTGGCTGCACAAAGAGAGAGGAAAGACATCCCTCATCCAGGAAAGAGCCTGTGGATGGGCAGGACCTAAGAGAGGTCAGAGCAGGGAGCATGCTCAGATCTGCTCCCCCACACCCAGGCTCTCCCCTTCCGGTTCCCTCTCCACACTACAGTTAGAATCATCTTTCTAAAACAGGCACAATCCTGTCCCTGCCCAACTCTGAACGTCCTGCTCTGTCCCCAGGCCTCCAAAGTCTAAACTCAGCAGCCAGGCACTTAAGGCCTTGAAACCGCCTTTTCCGCGTCATCTCCTATCACCCCGCCCAGCTGCCGCTGCTCGGCCACACCCAGGCAGGCCATGTCCTTCCACATCTCTGGGCCTTTGTCCATGGAGTCCATTCCTGCTGGAATGGCCTCCCCGCTTGCCCAGGTGAATTCTTCATCCCTCAGAGCCCGACATAGCTGTCCCCTTCTCCAAGAAGGATCTGACCCTGTTCCCCAACAGGAATCAGTTTTCAATCTACACCCTTCATTGCAGGTAGTTAATAGTCATTGGATGCTTCTTCCTATGTGCTAGACTTTACAGGAGAGTTTTATGTTCGCGACATGATGTAATCCTCATGGCTACCTTGTAACAAAGTATCTTACCATCATCCACGTTCACACATGTGAAGCCGAGGCCCCGACCCGGTTTCCATAGGTAGTAAGTGTGATTCATCCAGGGTCCCCAGAGCCTAGCCCAGAGCTCTACATGCCAGGGGGAGGGGAGGGGTGGGGGAGCAAATGTGTGTAGGAGGATAAATAACTTTAGCTAGAACACTGCTAGAGGGTTGTGAGATGGGCTCACAGGCAGGTTTCTGAGGGTAAACAAAACCCCTCTCCCTTGGGTGGATCTGGTTATCCTCCTGGGATAGACGCCATGCCCAGCCAGCCCCTGACTCCTGGCCCAGCCCCAGCAAGAATCTGCTGGTGACCATTCCTTGGCTAGCAGCCCCTTCAGAATCAGATCCAGCTTCAACGACCAGCTGTGCCCTTAGATATAGCTGTGTGACCTCAAGCAAGTGACTTTACCTCTCTGAGTCTGTTTCTTCATGTTCTAAATATGCTGACTAGTGCCTGCTTTCCAGGTTTGTGGGGAAGAGAATGGATGACAGCCATGCTTACTTTCTCCCAAGTGTCTACTGTGTGCTCTGCCGGGATTTGCCATTTACTCTTAATTAGTTTGGCCCTTAGGCCCAGGCAGTTAGGGAGGCAGGAGCCCCTGCATTTCAGAGGCCCAGTCTAGCCCAGCTGTGTTAAGCTCTTCTTCACCGAGTGAGAAGTCAGGTAAATCAAGAGGCCATGCACACGAGAGCACATCCCTAGCCCCTTCTAGACCACCTCTGGGTACCCCGATCCCAGAGTCCCTTCAGGTAGCTTCAAGGGCCTGAATGGACCATTGCCTAGTCTAGACCCCCTTACCAGGGTGGATTCCTAGGCCTGCGAGGTGGCTAAGGGGCCGCTCTGTTCTGGGGACGGGTGCCTAGAGCTTGAACATGCAGATGGTGGGCCAGGGAGAGACGGGAGAGGAGAAGGCCTCCGATGTACCCTTATTAGAGACCAGCTTGCCCTTATGAATCGTCACAAATGCCCTTGAAGGCAGGAATTAGCAGTATTTTCGAGATGAAGAAACCGAAGCTTAAATTAGAGGAGCGACTACAAACTTGTTCGTTTTATTGCCTCTGAAGTGGCAGTGCCCCATAGCCACATACTTTACATCTATTATCTCATCTCGTTCCCGCAACAACCCCATGACATAAGTAATGTTATCATCCCACTTTACAGATGAGGAAACTGAGGCGCAGAAGGGTTAAGGGACTTACCTAGGCTCACACAGCTCATAAATGGCAGATCTGGGAGTGGGGCCTTGGCAGTGATGCTCTGCTGTGTTCTACCGTTATCATAGTTATAACTCAGTTTCTTAACTTGGCCAGCAACCACTCTGCCTCAGTCACCTGCCTATGGAGTGGGATCTAGGATAGGGGCTCTGAGTGCCCCCTGGTTGTAAAGCCAGGAAGAGGCCGAAAAGTGATCCAAGCTGGAGGGAGGGTTCCATGGACGGAGCCCCGGGGACTGGAGCTTGACTCTGCTCTGCAGCCTCTGCAGCCCAGCATAGCCAGGCAGGGCCCTGGGGGCTGCTCAGAGAGGCCCCTCTGGCCTGAGCTCACAACTATGCCCTGCTTCCCAGCCTGCGGCCCGAGAGGATGGTGCTTTCCCAGGGCCAAAGCAGAGGCGGCCCCCCACCCCCCCTAAAGCCCAGCTGTGGGGCGGCTGCCCAAGCTCCCGCCAGCCCCTCCTCTTCTACTCCCTGGCCAAGTTGCTGCTCTGTGGTCACCTGGACCCAATTTCCTCCTTCCTGCCTCCTCCCATCTCTGGGAAGCTCCCTTAGGCTGCCCTGCCAATTTCCACAGGCTTCTCCCCCAGGAAGTCATTTCTGCCTCTCCTCCCCCTCCCCCCCCATCCCAGGTCTCCTACCCCTATTTGGAACTCCAGCGGCTCTCCCTTCAGCCCCACACACAGAATCATTTGGACCATCTGCCCATTTTCCATTTGGTTCCTGGCTGAACATTGGGTCCCTCTAGCCAGACTTGAGTTCCCTGCCCCAGGGCGGTTATCACATCCTGTGCTTCCCTCTCCCGCTATAGTGCCTGGCAAGGAGGAGCCCGGAGCCAGAGTTGCCCCTGCTGCAGGAACTGAACCTTGATGTTCAGAGGCCTGGGGCCAGCATCATTGTTCTTCAAGTGTGTGAGGTCAACCTACGCCTCATTTTAGGTGAAGAGATCCAGGGAGCCCAGAGAAGAGAGGAGATTGGCTCAAGGTCACCCAGAGGTCAGGCCAAGACTCAAACCGAGGCCTTCTGACTCGAAGGCTCGGACTTCTGACATACGACCTGCATCAAGTTTCTAACCCTCCCAGGCCCTGGTTTTCAGGGAGGAGACCTAGAGTCCCTGACAACATATTTTCATAACCCAGAGGGGCAATTTTGCCCCAAATGCCCTATCTGGAAAAGCTTCAAAAAGATTATTGGTCCAACCTGCCTCCATCCACCTCCATTTCATAAACAGAGACCTAGAAAGCAGGAGTGACCTCTTCAAGATCACACTGAGCTGGAGCTAGAGCTGAGATATTAGATTCCATGTCCAGTTCTTTGAGGAAGAATTAAGCATCACCAACTGATTCATGCATTCCACAATGATTTCTTCTTTGAGAACCTAATAATGCCTGTGCTGAGTGCTAAAAAAGGGTTAAAAAAAAGACAGTTATAGCTGGCAGGAACATGAGGGGGCTTCTAGGTATAGGAAATGTGCAGCATCACAATGTTCTATGTCTGAATCTGGGTACCATTACATAGTGTGTGCAGTTTGTGAAAATTCGCCAAGCTGTATATTTTGATATATTTCAGTGACAGGTTTTTTAAAAGACCGTCACAAGCATTGAGCTCACAGAGTGACAGTATACTCGAGGAGATGACATACTAAACAAGTAATTACACAAATAATTATCTAATTACGAGTGTAACAAATGCTACAATAGAGGGTGCTATGGGCTGTGGAGTAGGAGGACCGGATCTCCTGCAGGAGTAGTCACGGAAGCCTTCTCAAAGGAGGTGAGGCATAAGCTGGATTGTAAAGAAGAAGTAGGAATTAACAGAGTGGGAATGAGTTTCAGTCCCTACCTCGAACCACACAGAAATTAATTCAACGTGAGTTGTGGACCTAAGTGTGAAAGCTAACACTACAAAGCCACTAGAAGAAAAATATGGAAATATCTCCATGACCTTGGGACAGGAGGATTTTTTAGGCATCAAAAGCACTAAACATAAAACAAAATTGTCAGGGGATAGTGAGAAGCAGCCAAGACAGAGAAAACAGTATGTGTGAAGGCCCAGAGGAAAGGAGGGGCAAGGTATGTTGGAAGAACTGAGAAAAGGCCAGAAGAAATGGAGCGAAGGCAGCGGGAGAGTGAAGTGAGAGAAAAGTCCAGGAAGTATGCAGGGGCCAGACCATCCAGGGCTTTGTAGGCTGGATTAGAAGTTAGGGCTTTATCCTGAGGATAGCAGGCAAACAGAAGGGTTTTAAATTAGGGGAGTGGCAGGAGCAGCAATTGAAGCAGCAGTTGGGGAAAGTGCAACCTTAATCTAGGTTTGCAAAACTGAGTATTGCCTTCTTTGATGTACGCCAGGATTGCAAGGTGTTGCCTACACAGAAAGGAGAATAAAAGGAAACACTCCCTTTCTCCCTGCTCAGCAACCGGATAGGACAGGCTTGGATTCTGCTTCCTTGCAAATCAAGAAGTAGCTTTACAACTTGAAAAGTCACTTAATCCACATGCTGGGACGAGGCAGGCAGGGCATTGCAGGTGGGGACTCGGGCTGTGAGGACGTCCTGCCAGGCCCAACCTTGGCCTTAGAGGAGCTGGAGTCTGCCAGCTCCCACCCACACCCCCAGTTCTGGCTGTAGCCCCATCTCATCCCTGTCCAACACCTCGACTTCCGCACCCCTCTCCCCTTCCTCACTCCCTTGGAGGATGGAAGACTCTCTGCCATGAAGAAAGAGCCCAAAGGTCAGGAGTTCCCTCCATCCCTCATACACAAACCAACATGCCCGAAGCAGTGCTGAAGCAGGACTTGAGCAGTCAAGTACCAGCAGAGCCCAGCTACCTCATCACTCGGGTCTCCTCCCTGCAGGTACTCAAGAAAGGCACTGAAATGGACTCCATTCAGCTCAACCAACATTTATTGAGTACCTGCTGCATGCCAAGCTCTGTGCTAGAGTTAAGGAGAGCAACATAGCCCTAGCTGGTTTAAATCAGTGGCTACAGCATTGGCCTGTGGACTGCAGGGTCCTGGGTTCAATTCCTGTCAAGAGCACATACCTCAGTTGCAAGTTTGCCCCCCAGCCCTGGTGAGGGCACGTGCAGGAAATAAACCTTTGATGTGTCTCTCTCGCATTGATGTTTCTCTCCCCCTCTGTAAGAAAGAAAGAAAGAATTGTTCCTACTCTCAGGGAATTCTTGGGGTAATGGGAGAAAGAGTGCACAACATTATAAGTGCTTCATAGAGGTGCAAAGTGCAAGCAAGTATAGAGAGTGAGGCTGATTTTACTTGGAGAACAGAGTGTGAATATCAAGGAAAATTTCTACCAAGAGGTGACATTTGAGTTGGGTCATAAAGAATTAGTAAGAGTGACAGTTAAGAAGTGCCCTTGGTGGCAGAGGAAAGTATAAGAACTATAGTGACTGTTCAGAGTCTCAGGTACTGTGATCAGCACCTTATGTATTCATTTCATCTCTACAATGATGCTAGGAAGCAGGCATTATAATTACGCCCATTTCCCAGATGTGGTAACTGAGGCTTAGAGAAGGGAATTGTTATGTTTACAAACACTCACAGCAGGTAAATGGTGAAACAGGATGGAGAACCAGGTCTCTCTGCTTCTATGCTCTTAACTTCTACTATATACTGGTATAGTGGCCTGGGCAAAGGACACGTGGAGGAGAGGGGCAGGAGGTGAGGCTGGAAGGGTGGAGGTAGGGGTTGGGTGGTAGAAGCCTTGATGAGAAATGCGGGCTTTATCCAAAGAATGATGGGGAGCCACGGAAGGCTCGTTAGTGAGAAAAAGGGTAAAGAGGGCTGGCACCCCAATTAGTTTTCTGTTTTTAGAGGCCCACTTTGAAGGACAAGACATTACAGACAGAGAAACCTGTGTAGGAGTTGCTGCAAAAAATCCAAGAAAAGGATAGGGATTGAGGGATGAAGAGGAGATGCACTGAGGAGAAACTCTGCAGACTCTGAGGGGTGATTGGCTCTGGCAGATGAAGTAGGAGTCAAAGATGCTGTCCCGGAGTTTTGACCTATGTGCTCCAGACAGAAGTCCAATAATTGGTCTTTAGCAATAGAGTAGTCCCTCCTTATCGGGGGATGTCCAAGACCCCCAGTGGGTGCCTGAAACCACAGATTAGTACCAAACCTTATATATACTATGTTTTTTTCCCCCCTATACATACATAAATAATAAAGTTTAATTTATAAATTAGGCACAGTAAGATGTTAACAATAATAGTAAATTTAACAATTATGCCTGGCAGGTGTGGCTCAGTGGTTAAATGCCAACCCATGAACCCAGAGGTCACTGGTACAATTCCTGGTCAAGGGCACATGCCCGTGTTGTAGGCTCAACCCCCAGTAGGGGGCGTGCAGGAGGCAGCCAATCAATGTTTCTCACTGATGTTTCCATCTCTATCCTTCTCCCTTCCTCTCTCTCTAAAATCAATTTTAAAAAAATAGAATTATAACAATGTGCTCTAGTAAAAGTTATGTGAATGTGGTTTCTCTCTCAGAACACCTTATTGTACTATACTCACCTTGTCACTTCAATGAAGCACTTTAAGCTTCTTTTTGGCATGTCCAAATTGCCATCCTCACTATTCTTTCGCTTTGGGCCATTATTAAGTAAAACACAAGCACTGTGCTACAGTGATGTTGATCTGATTGATAATTGAGGTGGCTACTCAGTGACTAACAAGGTGACAGGGAGTGTCTGCAGTGTGGATACCTGTCCCGGGGAAGGACAGAGTGGGTCAGTGAGAGATTTCATCATGCTACTCAGAATGGTGTGTTACTGAAAACTTATGAATTGTTTATTTCTGGAACTTTCTATTTCTTATTCTCAGACCTCAGTTGACCGCAAGTAACTGAAACTGCAGAAAGTGAAAAGGCAGATATAACACTACTGTAGTAGATCAGGCACTCGCTCCCCTCACCATGGCTCGGCTCCACACGCGGTCCTGTAAAACTCACTCCTCGAAGGTGCTTTATTTCTTTATTTCTTCTCCAAATACTTCTGTGTACATGTACGCATTACCTGTTTATGTATTCGTCACCTACTGTTTATAAATGGAGCACTTACTGGATACCAGATGTGTTGGGAGCTGGGAATAGGCAGGAAACAAGCTGACTTATTAGTGGGGCAATGGTTAGAGCTTGGGGTCTGGGTTTGAATCCTGGTTCTGCAACTTCTTTGTGCTAAGTCCTGGTTCAGCCTCCAACTTGCTGTGACCTCAGGTGACTCATGGCACCTCTCCTTGTCTCAGTTTCCTCATCTGTAAGATGGGTTAGTGGGTTAGCTCGTACCTGTAGTCTCTGGCACCGGGGCAGCGTTCAGTCAGTGTCAGCTATTATTATTACAGGGTTCACATTTTAGTGGGGAGACGGATCCAATTACACAATTAATTATTTCATTACCACAGTGATTAATACCCTGCAGGAGCAGCACAGGCTGGAGTGGGGGGAGGCAGAGCAGGGGATGGTTCTGCTGCACCGAGCTGAGGGAGCAGGGGCTGGCCGAGTGAGGAGGGGCGTTTGCGGCAGAGGGGTCTCTGAGTAGGGGGACCCTCAGCTGAGAAGTCGGCATTTCTGTGACCTCGCCTCTTTGGAAAACAACGCTGAGGAGTAAGTCAGGCAAACACTCTGTCCTCCTTTTCCAGAAAGGGCACTGAGATCCAGGCAGGGACAGCTGGTCGGTGACCCAACCTCCTGGTAGATTCTCTGCCCCCACGGATCCAAGAGGCTGGAGGGGACAGGCCTGAGAAGAGGCCTTTGTCCCTTTGCCCGCTGGGGTGGAAGCAGCAAGAGCTGAAGCCGCAGCTGGCCACCAGCAGCTGTGCGGCCAGAACTGCATTCCTTTCCCTGCCAGCAGAGCAAGCCCAGGCGCATGTCAGGGACTGGAATGGTTCTTTTTGTCTTAAAAAAAAAAAAAAAAAAAAAACAGCAAAAAGGCACTTTAGTCAACATTAAGCTTTCAAACAGGCACAGCTCCTAACTGTCCTCCCTAAGCCTGGGTCTCTCCAGCTCCCCAGGGTAAATCCCCAGGCAGCCAAGTTTCTGAGAAAGGGAATGAGGCCTGGATTTGGAGTCCAAAGACTTGGTGATGAGTCCTGGCTCGGCTTCCAATTTGCTGTGTGACCTTGGGCAGGTCACCAGCCCTCTCTGGGCCTGAGTGTCCTCTGCAAAACAGGGAAGGGAGGGTTGGATGACATCAGGTGGGGTGGGAGCACAACAACCGGCTCCAGCCAGCTGTAGCAGCTTTACTGCCCTTCAAGTTTGAGGCAGTGGGGCCTCAGGGGTCCGGAAGCTGGGGATAGGCAGCCTTTCATCTCTGCTGGCCCAGGGTCGCTGCAGGTTGGCAGGCCCCACATCCCGAGATCGCGTTTCAGGCTTGAAGGGGCCTTCCTGTGACCTCAGCTGGCCAGCCCTGCCCCTGCCTCCCTCCTCCCCATTCTCACCAGAGGAAAGCAGGCAGCATCCCGCCCAAGGTCACCAGCCAGCAAGTGGCCGTCCTTCAGCCTGCCCTTCCCGCCCACCCAAAGCAGCCCCCACCGGACTCCCTCTGTAAAGCCTCAGGTCTCTTGGGCCATTAGGAATCTGCCAGGCAAGGCGTGGTCTTTTCCTCTCTCTTGTTTCTTTGGCTTGTTTTCCCGGTTCTCCAACAGCCGCCTCCTGCAAAAGCCTCCGGGTGCGTGTACAGGAACATTTTTCTTTAGAGAGGTGGGGGGCGGGGGGAGGTGGAGAGGGAGAAATGCAGCCATATTTTTGGGTAAAAAAGCAACCAACTCCTTAATGCTTCCCTGTAACCTCTGATTCCTCGACTGGGTTGACTCCAGCCACTGGGAAGGAAGGCCCTGCTGGGGTGAGAGGTCTGGGCTTGTGTCCCGGCCCACCCCATCCTCACCCGCCTCTGTTCTCCTTCAGAGTTTGGTCTGATTTCTAGAGCCAGAGCACAAGCTGCAGGGCTCAGCAGGGCTGAGGAAGCCTGGGCGGGCTGAAGGGGTTGGCTGGGGCCTCCGCCCCTCTGCCCGCTAGGCCACCTTCTATGGAGGTTACAAGATCAGGGTTCACCCCTAATCGATTGCCTCCACTCCTGCTCTCGCTCCCTTGTCCTCTCGTATGAATCCTTGATCTCTCCACCGCGAGTTCCCCGAGCGCCATCTCCCATCTCGCCGCTTCATTGTCCAGCGCGGGCTCACCTTTCTTTCCGCGGACGTCACGCACTTTCCCGCTCCAAACCTTTATCCATTCAGGCTCCTTTGTAGGTGTGGAGCTCGGTGTCCCTGCCACATCTTGCTCTGTCTGCAGAACCTTTAACGATCTGTTGCCGCCCCAGCGCCTGGGTCAGGGCTTGAAACACAGCAGATACATGGTCTCTTGAATGAATGAATTCAAACCACAAATAAGTCTCTAGAAATACTCAGAGTCATCTCACAAAAAGGACATTTGATTATGACAAACCCCCATTAAAAGTGCCTTCCCAGCACCCTGAGAATCTAGTCCAATGCTCCATCCCCACCACTTTCACTCACCAGCTCCATCTAAAGATTTCCTCCCTCCCCACCAGTTTTCTCTTGCCTCTGGGCCTTTGCAGGTGACATTCCTAGTGCCTGCCACACCCTTCTCCACCTCTCGCCTGCCTGACTCCCTCTAGCCTAGCACCCTGTTAGATTACCCAGAGAGCAGTGCGGCCATGTGCTTAGGCACCAGCAAAGCAGGGGCACTGAGAACATTATCTTCAGCCCAGCCAGCATGGCTCAGTGATTGAGTGTCAACCTATGAACCAGGAGGTCACAGTTCAATTCTGATCGGGCTCGATCCCCAATGTGGGACGTGCAGGAGGCAGCCAATGAATGATTTTCTCTCATCATTGATGTTTCTATCTCTCTCTCCCTTCCTCTGAAATCAATAAAAAAAAAATTCTTAAAAAGCAAACATTTTCTAAAAACAATTTGATGTTGATAATTTTTTAAAATATATTTTTTATTGATTTCAGAGAGGAAGAAAGAGATAGAAGCATCAATGATGAAAGAGACTCAGTGATTGCCTGTCTCCTGCATGCCCACACTGGGGATTGAGCCTGAAACCTGGGCATGTGCCCTGACCAGGAATCAAACCAGCAACCTCTCCCTTCCTGGGTTGATGCTAAACCACTGAGCCACACCAGCCAGACTGATAATTTAAAAAAAAAATTATTGTAATAGTTTTCATGGAAAAAAGTCACAACTTTTATTGGAGTTTCCTATTCTTATTTTTAAATTTATTTCAAAGAGAAAGGAAGAGGGAGAGATAGAAACATCATGATGAGAGAGAACCATCGATTGGCTGCCTCCTGCACGCCCCCTACTGGGGATCAAACCTGCAACCCAGGCATGTGCCCTTGATCAGAATGAAACCTGGGACTCTTCAGTCTGCAGGCCGACGCACTATACACCAAGCCAAACAGGCTAGAGCTCCTATTCTTATTTGATAGTTAGTATTGTTTTTATGTTGACTTTATGTATGGGCTGGGCTGGGCAGTAGGTGACATAATCCAGCTCTGATCTCTAAGTCTCAGCCTAGACATCAAATACTCCTCCAGGAAGCCTTCACTGAACCGGTTTAAGACTCTTTCTGGTGGTCTCAAAGCTTCTCTGGATGCTTCTTTTAATATGAATATTTTTACTTAACTGGTTGCTTTTTATCCCCCCACACCAAATCTGTAAGTTCTCTGAGGGCCCAGTTACTATCTTTCCACCTCTATACCTGCAGCACCCAGTTCAGGGCCTGCCTCTCTAGTCTTAAATTATTCAATTCCTTTTGCAGGATCTGCACTATGCATCGTATTCTATGTTCCCATTTCATAACTCTGTTTGAGGAACTCCTACTCATTCTTCAAGACCCCATCCAAATGAGCCCTCCTCTATAAACCTACCCCAAACTCCAGTTAAGTTCTATGCTTCTGTGAGTTCACAGCTCCTGCTGAATTGGCACCTCCCTCTTTAAAATACTTTATTTATTTATTTATTTATTTATTTGAAAGAGAGAGAGATTAATTTGTTGTTCCACTCATTTATGCATTCACTGGTTGCTTCTTTAGGTGCTCTGACTGGGAATTGAACCCACAACAATGGCATATCGGGACGGTGCTCTAATCAACTGAGCTACCTGGCCAGGGCTGGTATCTCCCTCTTTTTTTGTAGTTTTTATGTATGTGTCTTCTCCTTCAACAGATTGGGAGCCACTGGCAGGCAGAGACTGGGTGGATTGACCTTCGGGTAGGCCTGCGTAGGCCTGGCCAAAGCAAATAGCAATATATGCTTGTTAAATGAATAGACTAAGAGATATCACAAAGGAGGGAAAATTTAGGCAGGATTTTGAAGGTAGGAGGAAAGAGAATAACATGTACTTACTAAGGGCATAGAGTCACTATCAGTAAGAATAAATAATCCTATATAATAAAAGGCTAATGTGCAAATAGACTGAACGAGAAACAACCAAAACAACCCGACAACCGGCCGCTATGACGTGTGCTCACCACCAGGGGGCGTGTGTGGAACATAGCAGGCGCTGGTCACATGGTGGAGCAGGTGAGCAGGGGTGCTAGACCAAGGTGGGGTGCCAGTTGCTGTCATTGGGGCGAAGCTCTGGTGGTTACTGAAAATGTTTTGCTCCTGTGCACCATGGTCCCGCCCAGTGTTTGCACCCACTGCCAGTGCCAGCCCCACTGGCAGCCAGTGCCGGAGCCACTGCTCGCATTTACTGCCAGTGCCCAGCGCCAGTCCCAATCACTCAGAGGTGTGGGTGGCTGCCAGCCCAATCGCCCCTGAGGGCTTCTCCATCTCCCCCTGCTTTGATGGGCGATTGGGGCAGCAGCCTCCGCTTGCACCTGCTGATGGCACTGACACTGCTTGCACCCACTGCTGGTGCCGACCCCAATTGCTCTACGCTGTCAGCAGGTGGGAGCAGCAGCGGGAGCAGGGTTACCAGCATACAGGGACCGGGGTCCACGGTGGGAGGGGCCAGGTTGTGGTGTGGAGGATGAGCCGAGACCCACCCCTGAGCCTAACGCAGCCTCGAGGCCCACAGTGCCTTTCAAGGTGCACAAATTTGTGCACTGGGCCCCTACTATTAATAACAGTAATGGCCAGCTCTCACTGAGCACACCATAGTGTAGTGGGTGAGAACAGAGATTATATTCTGCCTCTTATTGGCTGTGTGACCCTGGCCAAATTATCTAAGTTTTCTGTGCCTCCATTTCCTCATCCGTAAAATGGAGATAGTAATGGTATCTACCTTATCAGGAATTAAATAAGCTAATACGTGCAAAGTGCTGAGAACTGTGCCAGGGCACCTGTCTTTGCTGTCATTACTATCATTTCCATTGCTGAGCACTTTGGTTGTGCAGGCACTTTCTTTCTTTCTTTTTTTTTTTTTAAATATATTTTATTGATTTTTTACAGAGAGGAAGGGAGAGGGATAGAGAGTTAGAAACATCAATGAGTGAGAAACATTGATTAGCTGCCTCCTGCACACTCCCCACTGGGGACGTGCCGGCAACCAAGGTACATGCCCTTGACCGGAATCGAACCTGGGACCCTTGAGTCCGCAGACCGATGCTCCATCCACTGAGCCAAACCAGTTAGGGCTGTGCAGGCACTTTCATCTGGCATCTCAGTCCTCCCTGCAGCCTGAAAGGCAGGGATTGTTGTGTCCTTTTACAAAGAAATGTGGTGTAAGCAGGCCACTCACTGGGTAAGTGGCAGAAATAGGATTTGAACCCTGGTCTCTCAGGCCTGCCGCCCACCAATGTTCCTTGACTGTGGCACCTGCCTGCAGGAGGAGGGGGAGGAAGAGAAGATGGCGCAGTGGGAAGGCAGGGAGGCTTCATCAAGCTGGGGCCTCGGGAGCAGAGCAGCAGGCGTTTTTCTAGAGCTTTCATTTCCGTCTGCCTCTTCTGAGCAGGTGAAAAACCCCACAGAGGGCTCTTCACTGAGTTCTCCCCTCCTTCTCCCCCTCCCAGTGCTGCCTCGTCCCCAAGTTGGGAGGGGGAGGTCAGGCATGCAGCGTGGGGTGTACCAGGGAGGGGAGTGAGGAGGTGGGGGAGCATCATTCCAGATCCTTTCCCTCCAGCATCCGCCTCGGCCCCATCAAAGGCACTCCAGGAGGAGAGAGCATTCCAGGTGGAAGGAATGGCAAATGCAAAGGCTGTGGATTAAGGATGTGGAGGCGGAGAAAGCCTTGGAGCTTGGCTGGAACTGAGGATGGGGCCCCCCTGGGATTGCTCAGTGGAGAAGAACTTGTTTGATGAAGAGGGGGAAGGGGGGGAAGGAAGAGGGGGAGGGAGGGAGAGAGAGAGGGAGAGAGAGGCAGGAGCTGAGCTGAGAATTCTGCCAGAGGTAGGGTAGTTAGTGGCTTGGAAACCATTCTAGACTCTGAGCACAGAGCTCTGTACTGTCTTCCCTCAGGTAAGGGGTGGCGTGGAGGGCTCAGGGTGATTCTTTTTTGGTCTCTTCCCCTAGAATCCCTCAGCAGGCTTCGCTCTGCCAGCTCTGTACCAGGCATTGACTCATGACTTCTTATGCAAGTTCATGGTTTCTTCCCAGCTCTACAAGATCAGCAGTATTCATTCCAGTCTGTAGACGAGAAAACTGAGGCTCAGCCAGGTACATAACTTGCCCAGAGTCACACAGAGTGTAAAAGGCAGATCCTGGACTCGAACTCAGGACTGTTTTTCAGAGAAGGCTATTTTGCCTGTTATAATGGTTTGGGCTGCATTCCCAGAGTGCTTGCCATCCCCATAGCAACCAGGAGAGGAACTCTTGTGCTGATAGCACTTTATAGTTTATGCAGACCTTGTTTTTTCTGCTCCTCACAACAGCCCTAGAGGCAGGCGTGTTATTGTCCCTATTTCATAGATGAGAAAGCTGAGGCTCAGAGAAGGGGTGGGACTTGGTCAAGATTACAGACGCATTAAGTGGCACAGTTGGGACTCGACCCAGTTCTGATGACTCTAAATATCTTTCATACCCCTGGTCGAGGAGGAGGGTCTGTTTCCTGCTCTTATCAGCCTCAGGGGACAGGGAATAGACCTGGGTTACTTTTTAGAATTGATGTGAAAGGAGTGAGGGTTGGCCTTGGGAACCTGGGGACTTGCTACTGACAGTGAATAATTTTGTTTGTTTGTAAATCCTCACCGAAGGATATTTTTCCATTGATATTTAGAGAGAGTGGAAAGGAGGAGGAGAAACAGAGAGAAACATCAATGAGACACAGTGATTGGTTGCCTTTCCCATGTGCCCGAGACTGAAATAAAATCTAAGCTTACGTATGCGCTCGCTCTATCCACTGAACCAAATCAGCTAGGAGGCAGTGAATAATTTTATCCCTCGAACTCCAGGTGATAACTCTAATTCTTTGAATAGAAGAGGGAGGGCTTGCCCTCAAGAACAGCAACCCCCCCCAAATCAAGGTTTGATTTAAATTCCAGCTGTGCTGCTTCCTGGCTGGGAAGCTTTCGGCAAGTCACTTAACCTCTCTGTTTCCTTTGTCTCATTTGTAAAATAAGGATGATAATAGGACCAGACTTGCAGGACTGGCTATGCAGATTTATTTATTTATGTTTGTTTTTAACTGAATTTAAAGAGAAAGGGAGAGAGAAACATCAATAGGCTGCCTTCTGCACACTTCCTACCAGGGACTGAGCCTGCGACCTGGTCTTGTGTGGGAGTAGTAACCAAACGGATGACCTCTAGGTGCATGGGACGATGCTCAGCCAACTGAACCACACCAGCCAGGGCATGGCTAATGCACAGGTAGAACTCAGCCCAGAGTTGGCACATAGTTACTAGTCAGCGTCAGTGCTTATAGTTACCCCTATTAAAATAACAGCATTACCTCCCCCCGCCCCCCAAAGCAACCTGTCTATCTTTATTGTCTAAAAGCAGAAACGTCCTAGGCTCCTATTGCCAGACAACCTTCAAGCAAAGCCCCAGAGTCTTATCTAGTATAGGTAGTAACAGCTGATATCAATAATAATAATTATTATTAAAAATTAACAATCAGCCCAGCTGGCATGGCTCAGTGGTTGAGTCGATCTATGAACCAGGAGGTCACAGTTAAATTCTGGTCAGGGCACATGCCCGGGTTGTGGGCTCAATCCCCAGTGTGGGGCGTGCAGGAAGCAGCTGATCAATGATTCTCTCTCATCATTGATGTTTCTCTCTCTCTTTCTCCCTCCCTGACATCAATAAAAATATTTTTTTTTAAATTTAACATTCAACAACTGTTTACTATGTGCTGATCACTGTGCTAAGTGCTTCCTGTTTATTATCTTTTTTAAAAAATATATTTTATTGATATTTTACAGAGAGGAAGGGAGAGAGATAGAGAGTTAGAAACATCGATGAGAGAGAAACATTGATCAGCTGCCTCTTACACACCCCCTACTGGGGATGTGCCTGCAACCAAGGTACATGCCCTTGACCGGAATCGAACCTGGGACCCTTGAGTCCGCAGGCTGACGCTCTATCCACTGAGCCAAACCAGTTAGGGCCTGTTTATTATCTTATTTAATCCTCACAGCTCTGGGAAATAGAAACAATTATGATCTCCATTTTCTGGATCAGGAAACTGAGGCTCAGATAGGTGAAGTCACTAGCCCAACATCACTCTCCTAGGAAGTGGCATAACTGGGATTTGAACCCAGCTTTTTTTTCTTTTTTTTTTTCCAATCCTCATCGCAAGATATGCTTGTTGATTTTAGGGAGAGGGGGAAAGAAAAACATCAATGTGAGCGAGAACAATTGGTTGACTTCCGTGTGTGTTCCAACCGGGGATTGAACCCACAAGCTAAGTATGTGCCCTTACTGGGAATTGACCTACAACATTTAGGTACATGGAACAGCATGCTAACCAACTGAGCCACACTGGCCAGGGCTGAACCCAAGTTTGCATGGCTCCAAAGTTTTCTATGACAATTAAGGTCAGATGTCAACTTGCCCAGTGTATAGACTCTTGCATCAGCTTTCTCCCAAAGGCACCTATCTGCTGGACCTGTTGCCTCAGGCTCACCTCCCTTCATTTTACAGAGCGCCAGGATGCTTTGTATACATTTCCACATTGAGTCCTCACCTCCACCTGTGACTCCCTACTATTATCCCCATTTTTCAGAAGAGTAGCTGAGGCACAGAGCGGTGTAGTGACTGCTCAAGGTCACACAGTCTGAAATAAGATCACAGAGCCAAGATTCAAATCCAGATGGATTGGCCTCAGAGCTTGCATTCTCTCAGGAACTATCAGAAAAATATAGATGCCCTTGGAGAATAGCCCCACTTCCAGTTAGGTTCCCCTCCCTAACACCACGTTCCTTTAGGCCCCAGTGAGCTTTGTCCTCCCTTCCCATTGCCACTCTCTCTCCTGGATGTCTTCCACACCCTCTCCCTAGGCCTGCAACACCCCTCTCAACTACCTGCTGCCTAGTTAAGCCCCACACATCTGGACATCACCTCTTCAGGAAGCGTCCTCTCACCCTACCCCATCCCTTGACATTTGCTCTTATAAACACATTGCACTTTGCCTTCTTGTTCCTTATCACAGTTTCTAATTGTATTTTGATCCATCTGATCATTTGTTTAAAACTTACTTCCTCACCAAACTCTAAGCTCTACGAGGGCCTGAGTCTGTTTTGTTTGCCATTGTAGCTGCATCACTAACAGGCTGCCCTACACAGTCGGTGTTTAATAATTTTTTTTACTGAATAGATGAATTTATGAATGAATAAACAGCTACTAGGCACTTTACACACATGCCTCATTAATTGCACAATTACTCATTGAGTCCTCACAACTACCCCTGTTAGAGAAGATGTAGGTGAGGCTCAGAGAGCTAGAAAGTGGTTAAGCTTGGATTAAATGGAAGGTCAGTCTGACCTCTGCACAGCACCTGTTGTCTCCCTGCACCTAATGGCCATGGACAGGATTTAAATAGTATTTGATTGTCAGACCACACGTCCCATTTTGAGCCTGGAGGTCATGACTCAGCCAGCACTGGGGCCATGGACACCACCTACTTGGTGGTCTCTGTCCTTCTAAAGTCTTAGACTGCTCCCCAACCCCCACCCAACCACACACATACACTCCCTTCTTGACTTTCTTTACGGAGAGGGAAAATGACTAGAAATTACAGCCAAGGCAGCCCTCTGGGAATAGCCATCCTGCAGTGAAAAGAGCACTGTCCTGAGTTCAGAGACCTGGATTTCAGTCCTGCCACAGATGCTGCCCCACCGAGGGCCCACAGTGGCGTCACTGTCTCTCTTGGGGCTTGTGACCTCCTTTGGGATTCTGTCTGAGTTGCTGACCAACCTGTCATCCCTTACTCACTTCCGGATTCTTAGGATACCAGAAACAGCTCAGGCACACCCGGAGGAGGATCACTTTTCCCATGAAACCTTAGTGATTGACAATAGCTTTGGGGGTGAGGGGCGCTGTGCCAGTCTTGGTGACCAGAGAGATGGGAAACTGGCCGGGCACCCTCAAGACCCTCCCTGGAATGCTAAGGGTTTTGGGGAGGGAAGTCTTTCTCAGGGGACACCAGGCCTGCAAGGGAGACATACAGGAGATGAAACCAAACTATACAGGTTTGAGTCCCAGGGGTGTTTCAAATTCCCTGGGTGACCCAGGATAAGTCATATAGTTTCTCTTCTCCAAAACAAGAACGCTCTCTGCCTTACAGAGTTTCTCTAGTGAGTTAAATGAGGTATCTTTGTTAATTTGCGAGGGTCACACGGATATCCAGCTGCAGCCTTTTGTAACCAACAAGATGCACATATACCCACTCCCGGGACTGCTCCTATTTCGCAGGACAAAGTGAGACCCAGATAAATTCAGGAAGTGGTCTGAAGTCGCAGAGTTAGGTAAGGGCTGGACTAGGGTCCAGGCCATCTGATCCTGGCTTTTCAGAACCATCTCCCAGTTCCGGAACCCTCCAGAACCCAGGGCCTCCCCCCGGATTGGTCCCCGCAGTGGACGGTTCGAGCCAGTGACTCACTCTCTCCACCCAACTTTCTGCCGGACCTGAGACCGGGAGGGAAGAGACAAAACTATGCGCAACTTGAGGGGTGTCCACAGCAAGTGCATGAGCTTGGCCCCTCCGCTCCACCAAAAATACTGGCTCTTTTCAACTCTAAGAAAAAGAAATCATCTTTAGATACACTTTTCATAAGTTTTTACACTTTCTTAGGTGGAGTTTTCCTACTTTGAATTGAGGAGTTGATTTAATGTGACCCTCCACCCCCTTGTCACTTGGTTTGGCCCCCGCTGTTTACTCCGATTGCGGAAGTAGCTCGGGTGGAGCTCCCGGGACAGCTCTCTTGAGTACGTCTTTTGCGTGGCTATTTAACTGGCATTCCGCTCAGGCCAATGAAAGGCCCGGAAGCCCCAGGCGGGTGGGGCAGAGAGCCAATCAGGACGGCTGGCGGGGTGTGGCTGCGTCCCAGGGCGGGGAATCGCGTAATGGCGGACGCGGGCCGGTGAAGCACGGCTGGGGGCGTAGCGCGCTGACCGGGGTCCGGCAAAGTGGCAGCCGCCTGGGCGGCCCGCGGGGACAGACCCGAGGCGGAGAAGGGCGACCGGCCGGCCCGTCTGTCGCTGAGGGCGGCTGCGCAAGGCCAGGTGAGCAACAAGTCCCCACGGGCGGCCCCGCCGGGAGGTGCTGGGCCGGGCCGGGCCGCCCCTCCCGAGCTGCGCTGGGTCCTGCGGGCGTGGGCGCCTCGCCTGTCACGGGCCCGCAGAGGCAGGCGGGTGAGCGGTCTGCGCGGGGCGAAGTCTTGCTCTCCCCTCGCCTCCCCCGAGCGGAGGAGTCCTGGAGCTCCCCTCTGGGACTGGGGGGCACCGAGTCGGGGAGGTTTCGGAAGTGCCCCGACCGGACCCAGCTCTGCCACCAGCTTGCTGTGTGACCTTGGGCGAGTCCCTTCCCTCCCTGAGCCTCCGTTTCCCGATGTTCGAAGCGGAGACTTTGCAGTCTCATATGTGCACGAGTTGGATCCCAGATGTTGTCTGAGGTCTTGGGCAAGTTCTTACCCCGGCGGAGCCTCAGTTTCCATGTAGGGCCCATGAAGGAATTGGGGTGCTTTTGGAAACGCCTGGCCTGCTCCGTTGCCGACTGGCGTGTGGACTGGGCGTGTGTGTGTGTGTGTGTGTGTGTGTGTGTGTGTGTGTGTGTGTCTGGGTGCGGGGGGGGGGGGTACAGCCGAGTAAGGACAGTGGCTAAAGGGGCTTTTCCACGGAGACTTTGGACGGACCCCGGAGTGCGATGGAGTGATGTCTCGGTCCCCCAGGATCCTAGAGCCTCTGAGATGGGACGTGTTACTAGTTCTCCATACACTCGGCAGAGGAAGGAATCCTTGGAGCCTGTTGGGGCTGTGATTGAAATTTATGCCCCAAAGAATTCAAGAGGAGGAGAGGGGAGGGAGGAGAGAACATGCATGGCGCTCCTACTGTGTGTCAGACCTTTAGGCATCTATCCTCCTTTCATTTTTTTTTACAGCTACCCTTGAGAATTCGCACATAAAGGAAACTAAGTGAAGGAGTTAAGTAACTCGCTCAAGATCGCCCAGTAAGGTGCAGAGATTACCCAGGATAAGGTGTTTCCTTTGAGGCTCACTGGGCAGTGGGGAAGTCTCTGTCCACGCCAAAGAAGCTTGCTTTGCCACAGATGGGGTTGAGGGGTCTGGTCCCAGACACGCCTGGCATGAAGAGGAGCTGGGTCTTGATGTCCCCTTTGTTCAGGCTTGTGAGTAGTTGGGAAAGACCGTTTTCTAAGTTGTGAGCGTCACTTGGAAGTGTGTCAGAGCTCCGGAGAGCTCAGTTTGAACCCTGGCTGGGTGTCCCAGAGAAGGAAGCTCACCCACTGAGTACCGGTGGGGAGGCTTCACACTGGTTGCAGAGTGGTGCCAGCCTGGTCCTTGTTCCTCCCCCCTGTGAAGGCCAAGTTTTCCTGGGACGGGAGAAGTTTCCCACTTGTGAGTTCAAACGTCTTTGGATTCGTTGAGTAAGACGTTCATTAGCCTTCCTCTGGTGAAGCTTGTTTCTTTCTTTGTGGTCCCTGTTATCAGAGCCCGAGCTGATTACAGATCATGGGCCCAGATTGGGAGGTAGCTGGCTACTATAAATTGCAGCCCTTAATTTTTCCAAAGCTAAGAGCTTTTGGTTCATCAAAATGGTAGGATTGTCCATGTGTATTGTTCTCGGATGTCCATGGCAGGGAAGAAAATTGGAAGAGGAAGTTGCAGAGAAAGAGGGCGTTTCTTAGCAGTGGAGCCAATATGTATTTCTTTGTTTGAAATTCTAAAACCAGAAGGCAGCAACTGCAGGAGGAAGGAAGGAAAGGACTGTGAAACTCTCCCCACCCTCCTTCAAATGTATGCAAGAGCTGTCCCTGTCCAACTCTGCTTTAAAAAAAAAAAACAATTGTAATTTGTTCAACGTTTACAAATTATGACCTGGAATAAGATCATTTTAGATCTCAAACTCTGAGATAAAATTTTTAAAAAATCAGAACATTTTATTGGGTATCAGTAGATGATTCTTTTTCTCAACGTAATTAACCAATTGCAGTCGTTGGTTCTGTTTTAACTATGATGTAAATTAGTGCATTTTAACCCAAGAGGAGTTGATCTAGGTGTTGGATGATGAGTCACTTAAAAAAGACATAATGGTATTTTAGGGTTTTGACATTTGTTAAAAATCTTTTTAGTGCTTTATTTTTTTAAATATATATTTTATTGATTTTTTTACAGAGAGGAGGGGAGAGGGATAGAGAGTTAGAAACATCGATGAGAGAGAAACATCGATCAGCTGCCTCCTGCA
>PVJC01029611.1:0-21743 GCA_004026665.1 Murina feae | reverse complement strand
GGGGGGGAGTTAAGAGGTCAACTGAAGGACTTGTATGCATGCATATAAGCATAATCAATGGATACAAGACGCTGGGGGGTAGGGGAAGAGGGTGGAATGTCAAGGGGAAAAATGGAGACTTATCTAACACTCTTTGTAATACTTTAAGCAATAAAACAAAATTTAAAAAAAAGAATACCTAACAAGGACCATATTTTCAGGGGGACAAAATAATCTTGGGATATTTTGGATTCAAGATACCTATGAAATATATGGAAATAATTGTCCATGAACCTTTATAATAATGGTAGATGTATTGGGAGGAGTCCTGGAGAAAGGGTATTCATCAAGATAGATGAGGCATTGCTGAAATAATAAATAAGTCTCCAATTTCAGCAGCTTAGCATAACAAAGCTTGATTATGAGCTCAAACAAAATCAGATGCAATCATCACCTCTCTCTTCCACCTGAGGACTCAGGATATAGTTTTCTCCCATGTTTGATATCACCATTTTAATATTTGGCTTTCAGCATCACCAGGGCAAGGGAAGAGAAAGCTTATGGATCATACATGGGCTCTTAATCACCACATCCTGGAAATGGTATGCATCACTTATGTTTTCATTATATTATCTAGAACTAGTCACATAGCCCCAGGTCAGTGAATGGGAGTTGGGGAGTGTAGGCAGAACCTGGAATAATTGGTGAGCACTACCAACTATCTCAAAAATCATGGAGTAAAGGGCTGTTTTGAACAATTTGGGGAAGTATCAGGATTTCTGATAGTTGCTGGCAGCTTAAATCCCTTATTATGAATTACTGCTGTTACCACAAATGTAAAGAGATTAATAAGACTAAAGAAACCCCACTGCGGAGAATAAAGATGGCAGCATAAGGTATATACTTGTACATGTTGGCCCTCACAACCACATTAAAACTACAATTAAAAGGCAAAACAGCCATTATCCAGAACCAGGGGGAAGCTGACTGAGTGGAAGTTCTACAACTAGAAGGAAAGAAAAAAGCACATTGAGACTGGGTAGAAGGTACAGAGGCGCCAAGAACAGAGGTATGGAGGCCCACAAAAGGGCGACACCTGAGTATGTAGTTTTTTTTCAATCAGCAGGGAAATACAAGCTCCCAACTTCACTAAACTCCTTTCCAGCGAGACTCTGGGGACCCAGACTTATAGGGAGAAACTGGGCTGTCTAGCATCAGGTCGGAAAGCAAGGATAGCTTTCTTGCAGAGCTGCTCGCAGTGATCCTTGTTACTGTGGGGGTGCAGGACTCCTGGACTCGGGGATTCAGAAATGCCCAGATGCGGAGTTGGCTGACTGACAGGCAGCCCTGGTGATTCTCTGAGACCCCGCCCCACCCAATTTACAACCCCACCCAAGCTGTGTGCAGCAACACAAATGAATCGCCTGTCTGCCTGCAGCCTAACCTAACAAACTGCAGCTGGGTCAGACAGCTCCAGAAGTTCCAAATGTCAAACAAAGAAGAGAAATCTGTAGATCTTTCTGTAGCTCCTGCTCGGTGGATTCACACAGCAGCTGACTTTGCACCTCCTTGGAGATCCAGGAGCCAGTGTACCCAGTGGTCAGATACCAGATTTCAACTCCTCACATCCATAAGTGACACACTCAAGAGGCAGACTCAGGGAGGACCAAAGCCCCACTGAAGCAAGTCTTGCCCCATAAGGGTGTCTCCTGCACAGCAGTTCTTCCACTATAGACAAAGTGGGTCCTCACAGTCAATGGCCTGGAGATCATTTCCTCCCAATGATGCCAACAACAATCAAGGCTTAACTACAATAAGACTGTGCACCCAGCCCACAAAAGCATACACCAACAGTGTCCACTGCAGGTGATTCCGGAGGCTGAGCCATTGGGACCAATAGGACACCTACCACACAAAGCCACTCTATCAACACAGGGAAGCAGCCAAAATGTGGACACAAAGAAATAGGCCACAAATGAAAGAAAAGGAGGAAAGCAAACTACTGGATATAGAGTTCAAAACCACAATTATAAGGTTACTCAAGAATCTTCTATGAACCTCTGAGGAACCTAGTGAGAACTTCAAGGATCTTAATGAGAATACCAAAAAAAAATAGAAAAGGACCAGTCAGAAATTAAGCATACATTGACTGAGAATAATATACAGAGATCCAATAGCAGACTAGAGGATCCCAAGAATCAAGTCAAAGATTTGAAATGTGAGGAAGCAAAAAACACCCATCTTAAAAAGCAAAAAGCAAAAAGAATTCAAAAATATGAAGATAGTGTAAGAAGCCTCTGGTACAACTTCAAATGTACCAACATCCAGATTATACGGGTGCCAGAAGAAGAGAGAGAGCAAGATATTGAAAGCCTTATAGAAGAAATAATGACAAAAAACTTCCCATATCTGATGAAAGAAATAGACTTACATGTCCAGAAAGTGCAGAGAATCCAAAATAAGAGGAATCCAAAGAGGACCACACCAAGACACATCATAATTAAAATGCCAAGGGCAAAAGACAAAGAGAGAATCTTAAAGGCAGCAAGAGAAAAACAGTTATTTACCTACAAGGGAGTACCCATACGACTCTCAGCTGATTTCTCAACAGAAACCATGCAGGCCAGAGGGAATGGCAAGCAATATTCAAAGTGATGAATAGCAAGAACCTATAACCAAGATAACTCTACCCAGCAAAGCTATCATGTAGAATTGATGATCAGTTAAAGAGCTTCACAGACAAGAAAAAGCTAAAGGAGTTCATCACCACCAAACCAGGATTATATGAAATGCTGAAGGTATTCTTTAAGAAGAGGAAGAAGAAAAAGGTAAAGATACAAATTATAAACAACAAAGTGACAACAAATACATATCTATCAACAAGTGAATTTAAAAATTAAGTCAATAAAAAAATCTGATGAACAGAATAAACTGGTGAATATAATAGAAGCAGGGTCATAGAAAGGGAGTGGACTGACAATTCTCACTGGTAAGGGGGTGTGAGGGGTGCGAGAAGAGACTGGACAAAAAAATCTTACACTTATGGATGAGGACAGTGTCGGGGGTAAGGGCATGAGGTGGAGTGGGAACCAGGGGGAGGGGAACTATGGGGGTAAAAAGAAAAAGAGGAACATCTGTAATAATCTGAACAATAAAGATTTATTTTTTTAAAAAAGAAACCCCACCCCCACCCCCAGTCTAGTAAAACTTAACCTGAGAAAGCAGAGAGAAGAGGACTAAAGATACAAGCATATAATAATTAGGAGCCAAATGTGGAGGTGAGAAGAGTGGAACTGAAAAGGAATTGAGACCTGGTGCAATACTAATGTAGGCTCTCTGACACTCTATAGGGTTCTGGAAGCCACATAAGAAAGGGGCATCTCATATGGTGACACAGGTTATGCTTTACACAACTCCGGTAGCTACCCAGTCACTATTTGTACAGGATCCCTGCTTCTCACCCCCTGGGAACAGGAGCCAGTATGTCCAAGGTCTGATAGCAGCTGCCTCACTAAGGGGCAGAGTAGCTAGTGACAGCTAGGACCCCAGTATAGAAGCAGAGATCTATCCATTTGTACACTAAAATCTCCTCTCTCTGAATGATCTCTGCTCCCTGTGCTTATTCCCATCTGTTTTATTGAGCTTCTGAAGAAGATTATTTCCGTAAATGTCAGTCTGGCTTGCCTGAATTCAGGTAAACAATTATAGAAAGGGTCAGTCCGCAATTAGATCAAGAGGTCTGAGGACACCTGGTGGCTAACAGTGATAATGACAGCAGTCTTTGCAGATGGAATATTTGAAAACTGATGGGGTGGAGGGAATAAGTGAGGTGAAGGCTCAGAGTGGGAAACTGGGATGAGCAAGGATTCCTCTCTGTCTCAGTAGTTCCATTAACAAGTAGGAATTATTATCACTCCATATTTCATAGGAGAGAAATAAGGTTCAGTGGCAGTGACACATGCCTAGGTAAAGCTAGCTAGTTATAATGCTCAATCTAGATCTTCAGATTAGGCAAATGTCCTTTTAGCATACTATGCTATAATCAGTACCTGGGAGAAAAACTTTAGAGTTAGTGAGGAATTCTTCCTATTCTTCCCTTCCATGCTAAAAGAGAAAGTGATACTGTTTGAAGATGCTATATATTAGATGGCAGGTTTTTTCAGACTCTAGGGGGGAATTTGTGGCCTACACAAACTGTAACTGCCCAGAAAAAGATGAAGAGAAACCCTGCAAACTCCAGAATCAAAACCCCAGTAACTCAGCTCTCAATAACATTTGCTCAATATTTGTGTTGAAATATTGCATGCCACAAATGAAGGTGGGTTTATGTCTTCACTGCTGGATAATTTTCTGATTGGCTTGGGGTTAAGAAATAGGGAAAGCTTTCCTACTCTCACAATAGCTTCTCTTGGAGAAATAATTTTCAGGAAAGGGGTCCAGAGGTTATGTAACAATGTACCTCAAATAGAAGAAATGCAGGAAGGCGTTTTATTTAAAACCATTTGAAATTCCTCTTAGAAGACACTATAGACATGTTTTCAGTGTAGGTGCAGAAGACCACAGGAACTCTGGTGCTTCCATATGGCCGTTCCTGACAGACAGCCATTGAGTCAGTCAGTCTTTGTCTGAACAATTCTAGTAACAAATCAAAAGTTCACACTCTCAAAATACAGTTCAATGCATGTTTATCTCTGTTTGCTACAACTATAACTCCACTTGCAGGAATTTAACCACAGTCCAGCATTATATATCCCAGTGAGTACACATGGGCAAGCTTGAAGGGTGTAGTAAGATACCCTGGAAAACACAGAATTATTTATTTTATAGACTTTTCTTAGAAACAGAGTGAAAGTTTGTGGTGGGAGAGTAAGCAAAAGGAAGCCTTTCTACAAATTCACTTTTATTCTGCTTACTCTAAGAAAGCCTTAAATAACTAAACATACCAGAAAAATATATTGCACATTTCTCATAGAACTCAACTGCAACTAGCATTTCAGATCATGAAGAAGACTTGACTCTTTCATGGACCATGAGATAAGGTAAATATACTTACAAAAAGATGGCCTTCCAAGCATGACAACTGAGAAAGGCTCCTACATGTCAGATTTCTCTAAATAATTCCATTTTTAACCAATGTATTTTAGTCTATTAATTGGGAATGAAACAGATGACATATTTATTAAATGGTATTTAATGGAAAAATGAATAAAAGGCATTCTAAAGGCCAGGGTCTAACTCCCATCCCCTTTGTCTCAATTTCCTGCTGTGCCCTCAACTGGGACCCCATTAATTCTAACCTGGACCATTATCAAAGTTTTCTTTGTCTGATTTTTCACACTTTCACTATGATGTCTGTAGGAGTGTAATTACTGTTAGTTGTCTTATGTAAGATTCACTGGGCTTCTGAAAGTTGCATATTCAAATTTTTTAAAATATATTTTTATTTATTTTAGAGAGGAAGGGGGAGAGAAGGAGAGAGAGGGAGGGAGAGAGAAAGACATCAATGATGAGAGAGAATCATTGATCGGCTGCCTCCTGCACAACCCCCACCGGGGACCAAGTCCTAGACTTCTGTTTCTGAGTTCTTAAGTTCTAGATTTTAGTCACTGCTTTTGGTGTGTTTTCTTTTTAGCTTTATTGAGATATTCTTTACATATAAGATATGTAGGTTTAAGGTGTACAACATGATGATTTCACGCATATGTATTTTGTGAAATGATTACTGCATAAGTCTAGTTAACATTTCCATTCTCTCACATAATTACCTCATGTATGTGTGTGGAGAAAACTTTTAAGACTATCTACTCTCTTAACAATTTCCAACTATATAATACATTATTTATTATAGTCATCATGCTATACATTAGATACCCAGAACTTATTCATCTTATAGTTGAAAGTTTGTACCCTTTGACTAACATCTCCCCATTTCCCCTATGTTCCACCCAGCCCCTGGCAACCACCATTCTATTCTCTATTTCTTTGAGTTCAGCTTTTTTAGATTCCACATGTAAGTAAGAACATGCAATATATTTCTTTCTCTGTCTGACCTATTGCACTTAGCAGAATGCCCTCAAGACCCATAACTGTTGTTGCAAATAGCAGGGTTTTCTAATTTGTTTATAACCAAATTTTATATATATATATATATATATATATATATATATATATATATATATTAGAGGCCCAGGCCCAGTGCATGACAATCATGCAGTGGGGGGAAGGGTGTCTCTTCAACCTGGCATGCGCCCACTCACAGTCCGGAACCCCTCTGAGTATGTCCACTTGCCGACAGTCAGACATCACTCAAGGGATCCTTAGCACTATCAGGGAGGGGAGACCAACCAGAAGCCAGACTTGTTCCTTCTTAGCGCTGACCACCAGGATGCAGCTCCTGCATTGAACATCTGTACCCTGGTGGTCAGTGCACATCATAGCAACCGGTTGTTCAGCCATTCGGTCAATTTGCATATTAGGGTTTTATTATATAGGATATAAATGTGTGTGTGTGTGTGTGTGTATATATATATATATATATATATATATAAAATATACATATTAAATATACAGGGTGAAGCATAAGTAGGTTTAGAGTTGTTCATATGGAAAATAATACAATCTAATATAATAAAAGAGTAATATGCAAATTAACCATCATGCCAAGACACATAAACCACGCCCACCAGCCAAGCCACACCCACTAGCCAATCACAACGGCTGTATGCAAATTAACCCAGCCAAGATGGTAGTCGGCAGCCACAGAGCTAGAGCAAACAGGAGGCTTCCATTATACCAGCGATGGAGTTCAAACTTCCTGCCTAGGTGGGCTGGGCCTCTGCTCAAGGCAATAATGTTTCAATTGCAGAAGCCATGGAGCTAAAGCAAACAGGAGGCTTCGTTGCCTGCCTAGGCCTGGGCTCAAGGCAACAAAGTTTCAATTATAGAAGATAAATAAACCCCAGAAACCTGATTCCAGCCAGCCTTGCTGGGACGTTGGGTCAATGGGAGCTGTGGGCAGCCTGAAAACGGCCCTCAGACCCTAACCCAGGATGGACAAGCACTCCAGTAGGGACACGAACCCTGAAGGGACTGTGGGAAGCCTGAAAACGGCCCTCAGCCCCTCACCCAAGCTGGCCACACCCCCATGGGGTGAGGGTCCCCACTGGGGGGCTTGGCCAGATTACAAACAGCCATCAGCCTCTCACCCAGGCTGGCCAGGCACGTCAGCAGGTGGACATCCCCTGAGGGGTCCCAGACTGCGAGAGGGCACAGGCTGGGCTGGGAGACCCCTCCGAGTGAACAAATCTTTGTATACCGGGCCCCTAGTAGTTAATAACTAGTAGTACAAGAATATTTTGTTTTGCATACTCACAAACTGTAAACCTACTTTTGCCCCACCGTGTATATAATGTCATCTTGATGCATCCATCCATTGTTTCTATGTCTTGACTTTGTAAATTATGCTGCAATTAACATGGAAGTACAGATATATCTTTGAGATCCTGATTTTATTTCCTTCACATACATACCAAAAAGTGGAATTTCTGGGTCATATAGTAGTTCTGTTTTTAACATTTTGAGGAACCTACATACTGTTCTCAATAGTGGCTGTACCAATGTACATTACCAGCAAGTATACAACAGTTCCCTTTTCTCCACAGCCTCACCAGCATATGTTGTCTCTTGTATTTTTTATTATAGCCATTCTAACAGATATGAGGTGATATCTCACGGTTCTAATTAGCATTTTTCTAATGAGTAGTGATGTGGACCACCTTTTCATGTACCTGTTGTCCATTTGTATGTCTTCTTTGGCAAAATATCTATTTAGTGCCTCTGCCTATTTTTAAAATCATATTATTGGTGTTTTCACTATAGAATTGTATGGAGTCCTTTTATATTTTAGATCTTAACCCCTTATGCGATGTGTGGTTTGCAAATATTTTCTCCCATTCTGTGATTGCCTTTTCATTTTTCTGATTGTTTCTTTTGCTGTGCAAAAGCTTTTTAGTTTGATGTAGTCCCATTTTTTTATTTTTTATGTTGTTGCTTATAATTTTGGTGTCATATAAAAAATAATTGCCAAGACTATTGTCAAGAAGCTTTTTCCCTATGTATTCTTTGATGGGGTCCAATTTAATTTTCTGCATGTGGCTACCCAGTTTTCCCAACACCATTTATTTTAGTTTTTAAATTTTCTTTCTTTCTCTTTTTCTTTCTTTCTTTTTTTCTTTACTTCTTTCTTATTGACTGTGAGAGAGAGTAAGGGAGAGAGTGAGAGAAAGAGTGACAGAGAGAGAGAGAGAGAGAGAGAGAGAGAGAGAGAGAGAGAGAGAGAATGTGAGAGTGTAACATCAGTTGGCTGCCTCGCACACATGACCCTATCAGGGACTGAACCTGCCACCTCTTGGTGTATGGGGTGATGTTCCAACCAACCAAACCACAGTGGCCAAAGTCCCAACACCAGTTATTGAAGAAATGATCCTTTCTCCACTGAATCTTCTTGGCTCCCTTCTCAAATATTAGTTGACTGTATATGCTTGGATTTTATTCTAAGCTCTTACTTCTGTTCCATTTGTCTATGTGTGTCTTTTTATGCCAGTACTGTACTATTTTATTATAACTTTATTAAAAAGTTTAAAATCCAAATTGTGATGTCTTCAGCTTTGTCCTTCCTTGTAAGGATTTCTTTGGCTATGTGTGTGTGTGGGAGGGGGGGGGGCTTTTGTAGTTTTGTATGAATTTTAGGATTATTTCTCCTAGTTCAAAAAAACACCTTTGGAATTTTTATATGGATTTCATTGAATCTATAGATTAACATAATTAATTTTAGCTTTTTATGAGGATAACTTCTTCCTATATTTCAATCCAGTTTATTTACCTGAACTCATTGGGGACAGTTAGTCCAAATCACCTAAGCTGCCATTACCAGAAACAGAGGTATAAGATACCCTCTTAACTGCTCTCATTGTCCTCAATCTCACTTTCACTTCCTCCTTTCCAAAGTAACCAGGGATTTTTCAAAGGCACCACTCTGATTAAGTCATTCCCCTGCACAAACACTTCAAAAGCTTATGGTGACTCTAAAATAAGAATAAAATTCCTTAGTTTGGACAATTAAGTACAAAATTATCTTTCTTGCTTTATTTATTTATTGAGCATTGTGTGTGTGGTGCTCACTAGGCCAGGTTCTGCCTAATCTCTTGCCTCTTACCTTTTGTCTAACTAAATTTACCCTACACTCCAGTCAAACTGGAACATTCACTGTAATGTGGTAGACCTGGGTTCAGAACACAAATGGACTAACTTCAGGTCAATGTTCTTTCTCCTATAACATGATCTCATATTCAGGCTTGAGTCTATTCAATTTGTATATTTATGGATCTTCTAATAGATTAACCAGACAAAAGTTCAACAAGTACATTTTGGTGTGTGTGTGTGTTTTATTATTATTATTGCTTTTCAGCCTCTTTTTCTTGTGAGGCCCCTCTGGGATGCAAGGTCTGGAAGTTAATTCATCATAATCATTAACCTTTTGACACTCTCCATAGTCACAAGGTCACCAAAAAATTATAACTTCAAGCTTCAGGCTTTTTTACCCTGACAAATGAGGAACCCACTGCCTGTGGAATTTAATTCCAGGTTTCTGGGAACATCCTACGTCTAAATAAATCTACTGCCACCTGCTGGCGGTTTCCTGAACTTCCAGTCAAAGCTCAGTCACAGGAAACATAACCTTCTGGAAACAGGATTCTAGTTTGGGCCTCGGTGGTTATGTGTCCATTTTGTATGTGCTTAATCCTTTTTTCTTATATGGGCCTCAGTTTCCTCATATTATAATCCAAATACTTGGACAAAATGACCTGGAATGATGTAGGATTCCTTCTACAACAATGCCTGTATGACCAGGGACAATGGGGACAGAACTAATAGCAGTAGGAGTAGGTTCGATTGATCCACTCCTGTATATGACAGTAAGTGACATATAGGTCACACCATCCTTTTTTATTTCTGAACCCATGGGAAGGAGAACATTTGCTGAAATAGCAGGGGAAAGCGAGGGAAAGGAAGATATGAGGGTGTTCTGTTCGTGAAAAGAAGGCAGAGAACTGTGAGACTTTTAAAGTTTGATTCTAAAATGGTTAAGAAAGCAGGAATAAAGAGTTAAACCCTTACCTTGGAGAAACATCAGCCAACCAGGCAACTGAAGCTCTGCTGGGCACAAGCAATCCCAATTCACTTCTTCAAATGCTGAGAGAAAGGGAAAGAGGGTTATATTTCTGTGTGAATGTTCTAATTAAACAAGAGTGGACTTGAAATTTATTTTCATTGCAATCCTTCCCAATGGCATGCCTTAGGAGGTTCAACACTGGTGAGCATGACTAAGGTCTATTTCTTGATTGTCCTTCTGGCCCATAGACTGTGAGGAATCTCTTTTTGAACTTGCTTTGTCCTGGATTTGAGATGAGGACAGAAGGGATTGGATGGAGAATTTTCCTCATTCTTTGAGATCCTTCTGTTTCATAGGACAATATTCAAGGTAGTGGAAAGAATAAGAGTCCTCTAGTCAAAGTCTCAGGCTTTTCCACACAATAAGGCCAGAATTTAGGAGCATTGACATGGCCTGCTCTCCAGGGGCTAATTCCCTTGAACATCTGAAACACTAGCATTTGCCTTCTTTCCCCTTCAATGATGTCAGCCTTAGATCCTCACTTCAACTCTGCATGCCCTGGCTAAGGGACAGAGTCACAACTCAGGATGATCTTAGTTGGTAAACGCTTCCAATTCTTTAAGTTTTGTCCCAGGAACCCAAACTTGGAGTCAAGGATACTCTGGGAAACTAAAGCCTTCAAGAAACTCTCAGTCTCCTGGATCCCAATTTTCATACTTATGAAGAGGCACTCCTGCTATGGCCTCAGCTGTGCCATAAAACCTATTCGTGATCACTGTCCACTCCATCCAGAGACAAGGCATGTGGGGTTAGTGGAGAGCCGGGGTTTGGTAATGAGCAGCAGTCAGATACCTCCTGATCCCCAAATGTGTCCAGTTCTTTCAGAACGCAGGTTTAGCCAGGGTACTCAAAGCACCTCATTCCTTTCATCTCTCTCTCTCTCTCTCTCTCTCTCTCTCTCTCTCTCTCTCTCTCTCTCTCTCTCTCTCTCCCTCTCTCTGTCTCTCTCATGCTTTTCCAAGAGAAAACACAATTTACATTTTGCAAAGAGAAAAAGCAGAACGAAGCCACTCTCCCTAGCAACAGATCAGCTCCTAGCCCTCTAGCAGGTGGCTCCCCTCCCCCTTCCTCACCCTTCCTGGTCCTGCCCCTGTCTGTTTCAGGCTAGCTTGGGAACCTCTGCAGAGGCCTGAAAGAGGGGGGTGGGGGTGGAGAGAGATACCCAGTAGCGCCAGATTCTAGGTGGAGACAAGAGCTCCCGCCTTTTTGTGCGGCAATTGGTATGTGCAGGATTGGTTCAGCGGGTGCTGCCGTGGTAGGAGTGGGTGGAGCCATCGAGCTTCCAGCTGGGTGCCCAGTCACAGCCTGAAGCGCTGCAGGAGCGCACCATCACAGCTGCCAGGAGCATCCAAGAGGTGATGCGTGCCGCAGAGCTGCGGGGGTTGCTCCTCTCACCTTACCTGCTTTCCTTACATTAGTTACTGTCTCCTAGAAACCCCTGAGCACTCTCCCGCCCCGCAATATCCCCACCACGTCCCTGTCCCAGTGGCAGTGGGCTTTCTTAAGCTCTGCGGCCATGGGCATCAGGGGGATGCTGCGAGCCGCTGTGCTCCTGTTACTTATCAGGACATGGCTCTCAGAGGGCAACAACACCACTTCCCTCCCGGAATTCTACTTCGAGCTCTCCACAACCATGCCTGAAGTCGTCCAGAATGTCTTCAATTGGTAAGCCAGTTGTTACCAGGGAGGGCAGGGCAGCCACAGAGCAGGGTGGGGAACCTCATGCCACTTGGACAGAGTGAGTTGGGGGAGGCTTAGACCCAGGGTCAGGGAGCCCTGGCATTCAGGCCCTGCCTGTGGGTTCCCTGAGGGAAGTTGGGTGGGAGTGGAGGCGACCTGTTGAAAAAAAGTCCTGTGCTGGAACCCACCTGTTACTGTGGTGCCTGACAGAGCCCTGTATGCCCAAATTGCAGCCCTGGGGCGGGGTGGGTGGGTGGGAGAGGATGCTCTCACCCCAGGGTCTGCCAGCCATTCCCAGAAACTAAGCCTGTGAGCAGTTTTCTCCAGTCATGTATTTTGACATCTGTGGGATTGGATTGGAGGTGGTGGTACAGGGTGATGGGCAATTCTCAAAGCATACGCAGTAGAGACACCTGTTTGAGTGCGCATTTTAGTCCGTTCCCTGAGGTGCATGTGTGTGTGTTCTTGCGTGTGCATGTTGAGCAGTGAGGACCTTTTCTGATGCCACAGATGGAAATTAATGACTCAACTTCACAGGAGCACAGATAGTGTGATCAGTGGCTATATAACCCTATAACCAGGTGGTCTAAGAGGGATGCACTTTTGTCCGTACCCCTGTGAAGACATTTGAAGATTCAGGTTTTTTTCTGTGTTTGATTTTAAGTTTGTTTGGGTCTTCAAATATCTGAAGAGATGTTAAACAGTCAACCTTTATGTGTAGATAACACAGAAATTTGCATTTGCATTGGCCAGGGAACCTGAGTGCTGGCATATGAGTAATATGCAGTCCTAAACAGGTGGGAATGCATTACTGTAATTCAGGAGTAATTTATGTGCACACTTTGGAATGATGTATAATGAAATTTTGTCATTAAAGATGATTGGAAATAATTTTAATGGCAAACCAGAAATGAACATGCCATCAAAAAAGGGGGGGTCGTTGAGCAAGGTTCCAGCAGACAGCTCTGCAATGGTCTCAACCTCAACCTAAAACACACACACACACATACACACACACACACACACACTGAAATGTACAGGGGTTGACATTTCCTGGTCATTGCGTCAAAGATTCTAAGAGCCATAGTGATAGCCAGAGCCTGTCCTAATTCACAAGCCCCTTTTGGGGGAAAGAGACCCAGTGAGGATCTAGATGAATTGAGTGAGCACATCATAGATTTCTGGAAAAACCGGCTTTGTGGGGCTGAGCTGGGTCTACTTATATATACTTACCCAAGACACCTCTAGGCAGGAAGCACATATTTAGTCAGAGAGATGCCTGCTCCCAGAATACAAGTTGTTTGTTTGTTTGTTTGTTTGTTTGTTTGTTTGTTTTGTTTTGGACAGCCTTGAGCCTCAAGAATCTGAAATGTTTTGATTGGGTGAGGATCATAAATCTTTGCTACATGACCCAGGCTCTCTCTCTGCCATATGCCAAGTGTTAAAAACAGGTGTACAAAAAGAAGGTTCACATAGATGTGGCAACAAATGCCCAGCCGTAGCCCAGGTAGGGGCAATGTGTCTGGGCTGGAAAATGTAAACTGGTTAGCTCAGCTCAGGAGGGCACTGAGGGTAGAAGATGACTTTCCTGGGGCAATTAGGTGCTCCTGTAAAGATTCTCACCAACCCAGAAAGCTGTATTCAGGCTGATGGTAAGGTGAGGTTCCTCAGGGGATTGAAGCAATGCATTTATTGGAGGATTCCCACCTGTCCACTCCATCCCCTCTCCACATCCCCTATAGTCTCCCCGCTTCCCACCCCTAAACCTGCCTAGTAACCAGGATCCAATCTGTGTGCCCCACCCTCTGGATAAAAGCTTTGGCGGGGGAGGAGGAAAGTGCGTCACTGCTGCACTTCTGGCTGACTCACTGTAGGGAGGGAGGGGAGCAGGGAGAGACGCATACATGTATGACTGTACATGTCTGTGTGTGTGCAGGAGAAGGGAAGGCCCTGGCAAACTGACACCTGGCAAGCTCTTTGGTGTTTGTTCTCTGCAAAGCAATGTGTCATTTACTGATGACTTCTCTCTTTTAGCAAAAATTGTGCAAATGAAACTGTGGTTCACAAGATTTTGGACAGGGTGCTGTCAGGATATGATGCCCGTCTGAGACCACATTTTGGAGGTAAGATATGTCCAGACACTAGAGTCATGTTAGGCAGAACAGAGCTGAGATACAACAAGCCACCCCTACTCAATAAGCTGACCAGTAGCACTCCCCAGACTCAATACTTCTGTCTCTCCCCTTCAGAGACCTGCAGTGAACATCACCCGGCCTCCAACCTCCAGTCCTCTTGCTCTACCCATGGAATTTC
Source organism: Murina feae (assembly GCA_004026665.1). Classification (NCBI taxonomy): domain Eukaryota; kingdom Metazoa; phylum Chordata; class Mammalia; order Chiroptera; family Vespertilionidae; genus Murina; species Murina feae. The sequence continues at coordinate 7,540 of PVJC01029611.1, read as the reverse complement.
CCCCACTTCTCTGCAAGAAGCCCTCTTCCTTACCTCCATACTCTTTTACAATTACACAGAGAAAGCCTGAAGAGCACTTCCTGGTGTGGCTGGGAAAGTGCTAACCCCAGAAATGGGTATTCCAAACAAAACAAGTGTCATGTTTCTCAGGCTAGAATTTCTGTCCCATCTGTGGAGAGTAACATGTTCTTCTACTTTAATATACATTCTGGGCACCGTGGACACTCACCCTATTCAGCTAGTTCAAAATTAAGGGCATGGTCTTCTCTGTGTTGTCTGCTTCAGCTACTCACTGGGTCCTCTGTCTACTCCCTAAACCTTTAGTTCCCAACAAGTTCATTTTATTCAACACATTCCCGGCAGCATGATCTTTATAAATTCAGCCTTATCACCTCAGGAACTTTGATGGCTTTATTTAACTGACAAATAAAATTCAAACTCTGTACTTCAGCACTCAGACCTCAAGCACAGAGATGAGAAATGACAAGTAAACTGATGCTTGAACCTCCAGGAAGCCAATACATCAGTTTCTCCTTATATATCTACATTACCCCCTTGGAAAAGGCAAATGGCCTGGGTCAGAATTTATAAGGGACAGGCAACCCTCATAACAGGAGTAGCATCCTCTGGCCCAAGGGACACCCAGAAAACCTAGACCAAGGACAAACAAAAGGAACTGTGCATTAAATAGAGATTAGTCACATTTCTGCTCAAAAGAACAGAAAAAAGCAAAAAAAGGAGTGAAAAGCTAAGTCAGAGAAAGCACTCCACTTCCTGCAGGTGGTAGTAGACCCCCCCATTCTAAAGGATTAATGAATGCTAGTGGTTAACATTTGTACATGTGAATAGAGAAGAGTCCTCTGAATATGCAATGCCTTCACCCTAAATGGCTTACAACTGTGGGGAATTTCCTTTGTAGTATACCTTTTGGGGGAGAGGGGTGGAAGGCTGTGATTCACCTAGAGAGGCACATTGAAAACCAAGGTGTTCACCCTGGACTAAGCTTGGAGGTGGGACACTCCACTCGTGTCCCCTTCGCTGTGTGCTCCTTCCATGTGGGCAGAATGTACAGCCCCAGGATCCAAGGTGAGTGTGCACTGGGACTGGGAAGCAGGAGTGGAAAGGGAAGAAGGCAAGCTCTTTTCAATATAGAAGTTCAGGTGTCAGGGCACAGCCAGCATCCCATTTCATGACACAGGTTTTTGATCAGTTGCACCAAGCACCAGGGAGTAACTACTATGTTTTCTCTTTTTCTCATTCTCTTGTTTCTCAGTAAAGGCTGGCCAACATCCATTTCAGTATACAGAAGTGTTTCAAGATGCCATCTCTGTAGGCTGGGGTACCCAGGGCTAGGGGTAAGGAGCAGGACAAGGACTAACCTCTGGGGATTGTCTGATGTAGCTGATTCACAATATATCCATATTTTGAGCTAATTGCATTTGTTTACACCTGATTCCTAGCATCTTGACAAACTCCTCATAAGATTTATGAACATGCAGACTGGAGCATATGAGAAAAAATGAGTTTCTTATTTGGCCAAACAGTAGATGAATGTAGGAGGGCTAGAACAACACTGGACTTTCTAACATTTGGACAGAAGGAGACACTATAGGCATTAAGTCTGAGGCTGTTGTATTGTGAGGGGAAGCAATCAATGGGATATATGAGCTAGAGGATTCAAGGTTGAGGGAACCAGGACTCTCCATAAAGCCTCCCACTAGATAGAGTCAGATTCCCCTTTGTTTCTGAAATGAAGTAGAGTTTCAAGCCCCCTTCCCACCCAAGCACACACACACACAACCCGAAAGCAGAGGTCACATTTAACTGGATCAGGTTCAGATGAGAGCCTTATTATATCTTTGAGAAGAAGAGGAAGAGAATGAAGAGGAGGAGGAGGAGCCTGGAAAAGTTAACAAAGCTGCTTCTTTCTGGGAAAGAGAAGTGGACTTCACAGTGTTTGGCAAAGGCAGGCGCCTGAGGACTTAGTCTAGCCCAGCACCTGGCATGACATAGGTGTGGAGTGAAGGAATGAATGGGACATCATCATCATTTATTTATTTGTCTCCCTCTGGTATTATGATGGATTCTAGGGAGAAGGAAGAGGTGAGACAACATGGTTTCCCAGAGGGAGAGAAGTGTTAACACCCTCCCACTTTTCCTGCCTTCCTGAGCCCATCAGGAGAGACAGCAATGGGATATGGGGCTGAGGCCCTCACCCCAGAGAGAGCACTAAGACACATTATCTGGAAGCTTCTTATTCCCCTTTATTATGCTTTTAGGGATGTGGAATACCTTAGCTAAGCTCTCATCTTAGCCACTGCTAGCACATAAGGTGTCCCCCTAGGTGGATAAAATATAAATAGGTCTCAGGTCCCTTTCCTCCAGGCTACATCTCTGAGCCAGGACTCATGGCTTGGTGACTGTATTTCAGCTACCACTTGCCCCTTTAACTGGGAGCCCTCGGACAGGGGTATGCTCTATAGGAGATAGGGTTGCTTGAGTGGCACTGAATGGTCTAGGGTAAGAAGTCTGGTAGTGCAGTGAGGTGGTGAGAGGATGACTCCCTGGCCTCTCTGGGGCTTGATACTTGCCTAACCCAGTGTCCATCCTCTGAAGAAATGTAGGGAAACTGAAAACCTGAAATAAAGAACTTAATTTCTAGAAACCCCTGTCACTACAGAGCACTTTTTTTCTGTGGATTATTCACAATAAACATGAATGCTAGAGTCTGGGCTATGACCTCACACAGAGGCCCATTTACTTCTCAGCTGCTATTCATAGGCTGAATCCCAGTAGCACTTTGCATTTTGAAGAACTGTGGTAGGAATAACACATTTCCCACTTAGCAGCTCAGGTTATGGGTAGTCAGCCTGCAATGAAACCAACGTGCTGAATTGTAGGTGTCATACATGTTTACATAGCAGCAGTGTGATGTAATACACATAGAATAATGACTAAGCTGTGGGGCTTGATGAAGGCAGCACTCAGCCAATGAGGAAACAATAAAAATGCATTTTTCCATAATATCTTATAGTTTAGTGTATATTTTCACATTCCTGATCACATTTGAGTGGGCAGCACTCAGATCTAGGTCTGAAAAAGAAAGCCAGGAGGCAGAAACACACTCACACATTCAATCACATACACATACATATTAACATACACAAACACTCTTCAATACACTGATGAATTTACTCACACATATATACACACTGACATACACTCACATGCACATGCTCAAACATTCACATATGCACATGAACATAGCTAAACATCCACACACAAACATGCTCACATCCACAATCACACTCACAAATTCACTCACATACATAAACATTCACACACATGAAATTATGCATTCACTCACATATACATACTCCCACATTAACACACATACAAACAGATTCATGTATTCACTTATGCATGAGCACACTCATTCACACACACAAACATGTCCACATATTTATCAATTCACACAAATATCCTCACACAAAACCACGCTCACTCATTAATACATATAGACATCAGCATGCACAAATGCACCTATTGACACACTCACAATTCACTCATACCTGCACAGTGATATACTAACTCACATGAATTTGCTCGTGAACTCACTTGCACATTAGCATGGCCACATGTTTACTCACACACAACCACACTCACATAGACTCACACTCAATTACACTCACAGACATGCTTACACACTCAAGTACATAAATATGCTTACATACACTCACACTTATATACATACATATATATATATGAAGAATGTGAGTATATAAATGTGATAACTTATTACAATTATTTCTTGCACATGAACAAGGTAACACACACATTTACATATTCACACAATGAACATGCTCACTCACACAGACACATGGCAATCACGCAGTCATAAGTTCACCTATATCCCCAAATATTCACTCACACACATACGGAGTCACTCATGCAAAAATGTTCATAAAAGCACACATTTATACATTCTTTCCTATATGCATTTAAAATACTAACACAGACTCACACATGAACATACTCATGCATGTAAACAGACATATTGACTCAACACACAAAAATACTCACATACACTCATGTAAAGACAACTTTATACACACAAGCATGACCATGTATTCACTCACGCATTGACATACTGACAAATATACTAATATGTGAACAGTCTCACAGAGACAACCCCATATTCACTCCCACACAGTACACTCAATTAAATGCAAATTGTCACCCATTCATTCACCCAGAAATGTGCTCTTACATTCATTAGCTGGCATACCTTCACTCACACATCCACATTAATACACTCACATGAATACGCTCATATTTATGGAGATGCTCACACATTCAGTCCCTCAAAACGTTTAAATAACATTGAAATATTCATACATGTAAACATGCTCACATTTACTCACATATGTACATGGTCACACAGTCACTATCATACAAAGATGCTCATATACTTGAAAATACAAATTCACTCATGTACAGACAAACTCACAAATGCAAAGATACTCATGTATTCACTTGCACATGAATACATTCATACATTCACTTCCACACCAACATGCCTACATGATTGCATGCACTTACATATTTACTCACATATAATGTATGCAAACACAAATATGTTCATGCATTCACATGTATGCATACACACAGATTCACTCATATACATGGATATACTCATATACACACATTCATGCACACATACAGATAAGTTCCCAAATACACCCATGCTCACACATTTCTTTACATGTTAACAAACTCACATAACACTCACACATAGTCACATATTCACTCATTCACACACAAATATTCATTTGCACATGAACCCACTCATAGATTCACTCCCATGCAACATGCCTATATACATGTATATGTGCTCACACTTACTTTCACACCACACACTGAAGCTCACCATCATGCTCATGCATTCTCTCACACATAGGCATGCTCACATACATTTATGTACAAACTGACACATATTTACTCACTTGAACACACTCACATATTTACTCATCCCTGTGAGTATGCTCACATAAACTCATGTGCACATCTCACACATTCATTCACACAAAGACACACCTTCCCTCACACAGGGACACACCCACATGCACTCATACAAATATCATACACACCAAGTATCTTAGCTCTTGGTTTTGGGTTTATTGTGCCTTAGTTTTTGTCATGAAAACACTTAACAATGCTTCATCACCTTATTTTCTCTTTATTTTGCTCTAATTTCTTCCTTTTTAGTGTATCATAGGCCAGGCCCTACTCTAACTTCTTGGCCTGCATTGACTATGAGACCAGTGCTTAAATGATCTTTATTTTACCCATGAGGAAACAAAGGCTCAGAGAGGTTAGGTAACTTATTCAAGGTCACACAGCTAGTAAGTGTCAAAATGGAGTTCAAAACCAGGTAGTCTGGCTCCTGAGTTCAGACTCTTACCCTTTATCTTACCCTACATGTAATAGTGTCTTCCTGTATTGCAGGTGACCCTGTTCCTGTGGGAATATCTATGTATGTCTCCAATATTGAACACATCTCAGAAATAACTATGGTAAGTGTGCCAACTCCCGCCATAAAACTGGGGATAAAGTACATGGAACAATGGGCAAAGTCATAAGCCAACTCCAGTTGTTCTGACCCGCAACATAGCTCATATGGAGAAACAGTAGGTTTTGGAAACTACGACCACTTGGCATAATTAAAAAAAAATCCAGAAGGATTCTAGACCTAAAAGGCTTATGAAGTTTCTAAAAGATAATATAGTACACTGTCTTTACACCTTTATGGTAGATAAGGACTTAATAAAAAAAGACACAGAAAACACAAACCATAAAAATAAACACTGGTAACTTCAACTACATAAAAATTATGTTTAGCCAAAACTTTTGGAACTTTTGTTTTGCAAAACAAACAAAACCAGTTTAACAAGTGTGAAAAGGTACATTACAGTGGACTAAGATATTTGCAGCACAGAGGACTGATACAAAAAATATACATAATTCATGTGAACTAATAAAAAGAATACTAAGAACCAAAAAAAAAAAAAAAATGACCAGAAAATTTGAACAGGAACTTTACTTTTGTGAAGAAAACTAAGTAGCAAATAAACATATGAAAAGATGCTTGAATTTATTATTGATCAGTGAAATGCAAAATAAGACCACAATGAGACCCTAATACTTAGCTACCAGATTTACAAAAGTCAAAACTCAGACAATACTAATTAATGGTGGCAAGGCAGGAGCATTAGAAACTCCCATCTTTTCTTAGAGGGGGTGTGACATAGAACTTTCACTTTATAATTCTTATTTCATTGTGATTTTGCCATAAATGGTGTGTTTACACAATGATATACATAGTATATTCATATAAAGAAATATTATCCAATATGTAAGCAATGCAAGTGAGCAAATTTTAATTACACACAGAAACTAAATGAATATCACAAATATAATGTTGAGTTAAATAAGAATATTATGAATTCATACAGTTTTATTCCATTTGGGGGAAAAAAATCTTCAAATAGGCCCAGCTAAGCAATATGTTTCCTAGAAATACATACATAGATTTAAAAACAAAAACACAAAACTTCAACATAAAACAAGGGAATTCTTGTCATTTAAATGGTTACTGCCGGGAGGTGTAGGAAATATATTCTGAAAGGGATACATTGAAACTTGAAAATTATTGATAATATTCTATTTCTTACCCTGGATTTTAATTCCCCAGAGTTTATTTTATTATTCTTAACATTTAAAATTCTTACATATGTTTCATTAGTCATCAATAGTTATAATGTACTAGAGGCCCGATGCATAAAATTCATGCACTCAGAGTGGGGGGCATTCCTTAGCCTGGCCTGTGCCCTCTCACAGTGTGGGAGCCCCATGATTGATCACCCCAAAGAAGTAGGCCCTGCCCATCCATCTGGGGCTCCTCAATGGATTGCCCCAAAGAAGTAAGCCAGAGCTGGGGATCCTGCCTGCTTGCTGCATGGAGCTGTGGGACCCCAGGCCTCACTGCATGGAGCCGTGGGACCCACTCCATGCTGCACATGCAGGGTCAAGCCCCTGCCCACCAACATGCACATGCAGCCCCTCCAACCCATGTGCACCCGCTGCACACACAGCCTCCTGGTGCTTGCTCATTGTAGCATGAGGGTGTCACAGCGTAAGTGCATGATGACCACATAAGCTTTTATTAATAGGACTAGAGGCCCAGTGCATGAAATTTGTGCATAGGGTAGGGAGGGAGTTGTTCCTCAGCCCAGCCTGCACCCTCTGCAATCTGGGACCCCTCAGGCGATGTCCAACTGTCAGTTTAGGCCCTATCTGGCAGTCGGACATCCCTCTCATAATCCAGGACCACTGGCATCTAACCACTCACCTGCCTGCTAGCCTGATCATCCCTAACTGCTCCCCTGCTGGCCTGATGGCCTCCAACTGCCCTCCCCTCCTGGCCCAATCACCCCCAACTGTTTTCCCTTGCTGGCCTGATCTCCTGCAACTGCCCTTC
>PVJC01029610.1:0-21749 GCA_004026665.1 Murina feae | reverse complement strand
GTTGGTTTCCACAATCCTTGGATATTCTGCTCTGTTTTTCTCCAGTCTTTGTTTTCTTCGTTTTTTGGTTTTAGAGGATAGTATATCCATCTGTTCTTGAATGCAATCTACTTTATCCATTAGCACTTTTAACATATTAATCATAGTCATTTTAAATTCCTAATGTGATAGTTCCAACATATCTGCCAGGTGTGGTTCTGATGCTTGCTCTCTCTTCATATTGTGTTTTTGTTTTTTTGTTTTTTGACTTTTGGTCTGCTCTGCATTTTTTTTCTTGATAGTCAAACATGATGTACTAGGTAAAAATGATTCTGTAAATAGTCCGTTATGGATGTGGTGGTGTTGGGTGGGTAGAGGAGAAGCATTTTGTATACCTAGGATTAGATCTTAGACTTTACTGAGCCTGTGTCTCTGGACAGTAAATTTTACCAGCATTTTTCAGTTGCTCTTTCTCCCCTCAGCTGGTACAGAATAGCTGGAGTGGCCGCAGTGGACTGCAGTGGGGTATTCCCCTCCCCTCCCAGGTCAGTTAGGCTCTGACAATAACCCAGCAGGTTAGGCCCTTGATAACTAGTTTCCCCTGAGAGCAGGTTTTGTGAAGAGCAGAGGGCTCTTGCGTATTTTGTAATGGTTTTTTTCCACCTGCAGAAAGCAAGAGGGAATTTTTCTCCAATATTTACTGTCAGAACCTACTGATCTCCTTGAGGTAATTCTCCCAATATTGCAGGAAATCATCTACGTCTGGGTCCCCTGGAGTTTAAATCTTAGGCTCTTACACACTGAGCCTCCAGCAACTCGTCAGCTCCAGCTCAGGTTTTCGCATCCACCACTGGTTCCTCTGGAAGTTTCCTTGTGAGTTTTTACTCTGGCAAGTGGTGACTCCCTGTATTAGCCTGTCTGACTCTTCAGTCTTGGAGGCAGTGTTTTGTCTGGTGTCCTCCCCTCTTATCAATCAAGGAGGAGTTTGATTTTTCAGTCTTTTCAGATTTTTATTTGCTGTTAGAATGGAGTGTAAAACTTCCAAGCTCCTTACATGTGGAACCAGATATGAAAAGTGTTTGCTTGTTTGTTTATTTGTTTTTGTTTGTTGGTTTACTGCTATGTTATCTTTATGGTAAAATTTTGTTTAAAAATGATGTGAACTATAAAGGAAATGTAGCTATAGCACAAAGCAAGATTGGGAAAAATGCATTACAAGGTAAAACTTTTGTTCAACAGGAGATTTAGAAAGCAGTATGGTTACTGTTGAACCTTGATGTACCACAGATAAAAAAGCAAAAAACAAAAGAACACAATGACTATCATGAAAGCAAACATAAAATATAAGTGATTTGGAGGTCAGATGTGGGCAATTAGAGGAGTGGCAATTTTTGAGAGATGCAATATTTAAAGAAGTAGCACAAAAAAATGTCCTGAAATGCAGATGTAAATAAGGTAACCATTTAATGTATTGTCCACATCAGACTGCTTTAAATGTACCAGAGGCAAATAACTGGATGAAACACGAATCATAGGCCGGTCCCAAAACTAGGACCTACTCAAATATAATATTAACCAAGTTTATTGCAAAGAAAATTGCTTCAATATAAAAGCTTAGGAGTCATCACTTACATAATGCTAAAATTTTCTATATGTATTATTCAACTATATAATATACTAGGGGCCTGGTGCATGAAATTTGTGCACGAGAGGGGGCGGGGGGGGCTCTCAGCCCAGTCTGGAACCCCTCAGTGGATGTCCTATGATGGCCCCAGTCTGCCAGGCGCCTTGTGTGTGTGTGTGTGTGTGTGTGTGTGTGTGTCGCCACTGGGGACCTGCCCCCAGCCGCATCTGAGGCTCGGAGCAGTCCTCCTGTGTGTGTCTACCTGCTGGAGGCCTGTCCCCAGGCACACCGTGGAGGCTTGGAGCAGGCACCCCCTCTATGTTGATCTCTCAAACTCTTGCCCTCCCCTACATGTTGTTCTCTTTTTTGAGCTGTGACCAGGGCTGGGTGCTGCCTGCCTCCCAAGCTTGCTTACTGCCCATCTTCCTCCAGCCACCAGAAAGCAGGGAAAACCCCGCCTCGTGGTCAGGCCAGCCTTTTCCTGCTCCCTGATCCCCGGAAGGGACCTGGGGAGCCACCAAGCAGGCCCCCAGCCCCCAAGAGCTTGCTTTCCTGCTCCCCAGTGCCCCACAAAGGGCCTGGGGAGCCGCCAAGCAAGCCGCTGACACTTTCCCACTCACCAGTCCCCTGCTGCCTTCCTTTCCCACTCCCCGGTGCCGCCAAGGGGTCTGGGGAGCTGCCAAGCAGGACCTTGGCCACTTCAGCCTTGCTTTCCTGCTCCCCGGTGCCTGCAAAGGGCCTGGGCAGCCACCAAGCAGGCTGAGACCCCCCGCTGCCTCTTTCCCACTCCCCAGTGCCCTGCAAAGGGCCTGGGCAGCCACCAAGCAGGCTGCTAACCCTGCCGCCTCTTTCTCACTCACAGGTCCTGGGTCCTGGGTCCTGCGCTGTTCCGCCCTGCGGCCGCTCTGTGCACTCGGGAGGTCCCTCAGCCCGGCCTGTGCCCTCTCACAGTCTGGGACCCCTCTGGGGATGTCCACCTGCTGGGGTGCCTGACCAGCCTGGGTGACAGGCTGATGGCTGTTTGCAGGCTTGCCAAGCCCCCCAGTAACATCCCTCACCCCATTGGGTTGTGGCTAGCATGAGTGATGGGCTGAGGGGTGCTTTCAGGCTTTAAGGCTGCCCACAGTTCCCATTGACCCAATGTCCCAGCAAGGCTGGCTGGACGCAGGTTTTGGGGTTTGTGTATCTTCTATAATTGATGCTGTTCCTTTAAGCCGGCCTAACGAATCCTCCTCTCTGCTTTACCTCGCAGTGTCTATAATGAGACAATGTTACTCTTAGGCCTGCTGTTTCCTTCAGCTCCCGAGGATTCTATGATTGTTATTTTGTTGCAAACTTGTGTTTTGCTAGAGCCAGTTTAAGCGGAGCAGGCACAGTTTCACTTTCACTCCTGTGGCAATGGAAGCTGCCGTTTACTCAGGTCCGTGAGTGGCGGCCGCCATATTGGCTGGGCTAATTTGCATACAGCCGTTCTGATTGGCTGGTGGGTGTGGCTTACCTCATCTCGGAGAAACGGTTAATTTCAATATTATGCTTTTATTAGTTAAGATGATATATGACCTATGATATGAGATATAATGTATAATATACAACATATGTTATATTGACTATGTTTCCTAGCCTGTTCTTTACATCCCCATGATATGTGATATATGATATATGATATATGATGTAATGTGTAATATATACTATGTAACATAATATGTAACGTGACATACGGTGTATGGTATATGTGATATATGATATATATGTATATTCCTATAATATACATGTGTTCGTTTAAACTTATTAGAAAGAAAAGTTATGCAATCCCCGAATTTTCTATATGATTAAGATATTATTCATCACTAGGTGCCCATTGCATGAAGAGATTCGCGCAATAGGCCTTCCCTGCCCCAAGTTGCCAGCACCAGTTTCCTCCGGCACCAGGGCCCAGGCTGCATGGTCTTGGCCACTTGGGCCCCAGAGCCTCCAATCTGCTTCCACTCCACCACTTTATGCCCACATATGCAAATTAGCTGCCATCTTTGTTGGGTTAATTTGCATACTATCCTGATTAGCTGGTGAATGTAGCGAAGGGATGGTCAATTTACATATTTGTCTATTATTAGGCAAGATTTTGGACAAAGGTCTTCTTGGGACATTCTAGGATTCAGATTCAACTTCCATGTTTCACTGTTTCACATCTGGAATAAATATTAGAGGACAAAATGAGCAGAGAAATCAAAATTGTGAAGGAAAATCTCTTCCTTTGACTTCAGATTCTCAGATGAAGGGGATTCCATTAATGAAAAAACCCTTGTTCAGCATTTATTTATTCTACTTCACAGTGGAGGATTGTACTAACTTGCTGGTGAGAGAAATATGTAAGTCTATGATTCTGTATTTTATTTCATTTATTCATTTATTTCAATTTATCATATATATGTATTTATATATTACTCTAATGTACTTTTTTCATTTTTATTTATTTTTTCAATTACAGGTGACAGTATAGTGGCTAGACACTTGTATAACTTATGAAGTCTAGTACCCGCCTGATACCATACATAGTTATTACAACATTATTGACTATGTTTTCTAGCCTGTACTTTACATCTCCATGATTATTTATAATTGCCAATCTGTACTTCTTAATCCTTTCACCATTCCCCCAGCCCTCCAAACCCCTCACATCTGACAACCATCAGTTTGTTCTCTGTTTCTGAGCCAGTTTCTGTTTTGCTTGTTCATTTATTTTGTTCTTTAGATTCCACATGTAAGAGGAATTATGTGATATGATGTTTGCCTTTCACTGTCTGACTTATTTCACGTAGTATAATATCCTCTATGATTTTCCATGTGTGCACAAATGGTAACATTTCATTCTCTTTAAGGCAGAATATTCCATTGTACCATTTCTTCTTTATTCAGTTGTCTATTGATGACCATTTAGGTTGATTCCCTATGTTGGCTATGGTAGATAACGGTGCAATGAACATAGGGATGCATACATCTTTTTGAACTCATATTTTAGATTTCTTCAGATAAATACACAGCAGTGGAATTGCTGAGTCATGGGTAGTTCTATTTTTACCGTTTTAAGGAATCTTCATACTATTTCTCATAATGGCTGTACTAAATACCAACAATGCATCTTCATATCTTCACCAAAACTTGTTTATTAGTCTTGTTTGTCTTTTCAAAGAACAAGCTCTTGCTTGTAGTGATTTTTGTATTGTTTTTAGACTCCACCTGGTAGGAGCTACAAAGTGATCTGCTATTGGTAGCTTCCTGTGCTGGGCAGAGTGACACTTGTGAGAGGCCACCATGCTATCTATGGCTGGCTGCCACCAGCATTGGGCCTGGGTCTGCTCAGCAAAAGGTACAGTGTACCCAGAGATCAATTGTCTCCTGCAGGCTGTCCCTAAGGCATATCTACTGAAAAAGTCTTGGGCAGCAGGCTAATTGGGTGGAGCATAGTGGGGTGAGTGGTGTTCACCTGATTAATGCAGACTCAGATGTGGAGTCTACATTAATGTACACATACAGGCCACGTGGAAGGAGGGTTCAACGAGGAATAATGGTGACGGCCCTGCAGTCTTCCCTCTGAAGCCACACAATTCATTTTTCTCTCTGTATATTTCTGGCACCTTTGGAGCTTGTCCTTTGCTAGAACTTAGGGTGAGGGCCTGTGAGTGAGTGAGTGGGTCTGAGTGCAAGATGCCTGGGTCTCTAGCAGATCTGTCTCACCTGGACAGATGGAATCTCCATTTATTTTCATATCCTGATGTTGTGGGGCTCTTCCCAGCACTGGTGACCTCTGCAGCTGAGATACTCCTCCTAATTTGCAATCGCCATATATAGGTGTGGGATCAGCTTATTTCATCCCCTTCTACCAGTCTGGCAAGGCTTAACTATCCTTAGTGATAGAACTGTTCAGCTAGCCTTCAAATGGTTCTCCCGGTTGATTGTTCTACAATTTAGTTTTAATTTTATTTTAATGTGGCCATGAGAGAAGGCAAGCACAGCATCTACCTATTATGCCATCTTGACTGGAATCTTGTTTCAAAAGTAATTTTCTGGTCTAATTTCTTGTTTGATCCATTAATAGGTATTGTGCATTAAACATTTATTTCTATTTAATTCCTTGGGTCAAATGAGGCAGAAAATCTGAGAAAATTTTTATGCTTTGTAGACTTCAATATCCTCTTGAGTAAATATATAAAGGTCCAGATTAAGGATAGACTGTCAAAAAGTACATAAACACCCACTTACACTTATGCATTAAAAGACTACATGTGTATGTACATGTATATATTTAGAATTTTAAGTAACACTTTTTGAGCTTTTCTTTTCTTTCTTTTTAAATTTTATGTATATTTTTAGGTTGTCCAAAGTAAATCTTAACTATTTATATAATATTTATTTTAATATAATCTGACAGTATTTCTACATACCTAGGTGATTTTAATGTGTTTCTACTTGCTGTGAGTCCTAGCATATTTGAAAATATTTTGCACCCTCGTTTTGTGCTTCTAATTGCTGTGCTTACTCTATGCTTTTATTCCCCACTAGAGGCCTGGTGCACAAAATTTCTGCACCCTCTCTAATCTGGGACTCCTCGAGGGATGTCCGGCTGCCCATTTTGGCCCAATCCCATGGGCAGTCGAACATCCTTCTCATAATCCAGGACTGCTGGCTCCCAACTGCTTGCCTGCCTGCCTGCTGCCTAATTGCTCCTAACTGCTTCTGCCTGCCAGCTTGATCACCTCCTAATCACTCCCCTGCCAGGCTGATCGACACCTAACTGCTCCCCTGCTGGCCCGATTGCCCCTAATTGCCCTTCCCTGCTGGCTTAGTCACCCCTAACTGTCCTCCCCTGCAGGCTTTGTTGCCCCCAACTGCCCTTCTCTGCAGGCCTGGGTCCTCCCCAACTGCCCTTCCCTGCTGGCCATCTTGTGGCAGCCATCTTGTGTCCACAAAGGGGTTGCCATCTTGTGTGTTGGAGTGATGGTCAATTTGCATATTACCTCTTTATTAACTAGGATGTTCTGCCTCTGTTGGGTTCACACCTTCATTTTTCTGTACTACTTTTGAAGTTACATATTTCACGTATTTTTTATGGTAACCAGTACATTTTAATGCTTAATTTCAAGCATATTTTCTACCATAGTGGAAAATAATAATTTATAAAGTCCTAAAAATACAAGAATATCACTCTACTTTTATTTCAATTTATATGCCTCCTACTACCCACTGTAATTTTTTGCTGTGTAAATTTTATTTTGGTCATTTTAGAAAAAGCATTTAAATATCACAAATGTATATTGCTCTCCACTACTGAGAACAGGTGGGAAGTTTCCCTTGCCTACTTTAATCAGGGTCAGTTATGTTATCTAGAGTTTTTTGTTTGTGTGTGTGTTTTCTTTTTAATCTCAGGTATTTAAACTCCATTAGATTTTTTTTTTTTAATCATGCCTGGCTTTAGAAAGTCAACATTTAATTTTCTTTCTTTTTACAGGTTTCCAGACTTAGATTCAGCATAACATTTTGCTTATATTGTCACTGGGCCAACAACTCAAAATACTTCATAAGTCATACCGAATCCTCCAAAGTAAGAATGAAAAAAAATGTCTATGTTCATCAGACTATAATGATGAATTTTTACAAACAATTTTTTTAATGAAATTAGTTGGAATGGAGTAACTGGGCATATAAAAATCATGACAAAAAAAAATTGCTCTAGAAAAGTGAATTTAAAAACAAGAAGAGGTGCCTGGCCCGTGTTGTGCAGTGGCCGAGCATCAACCTATGAACCATGCCACATACCTGGGTTTTGGCTCGATCCCCAGCAGGGGGCATGCAGGAGGCAACCAATCAATGACTCTGCCTTATCACTCATGTTTCTATCTCTCCCTCTCCCTTCTTCTCTGACATCAATAACAAATATATTTTTAAAACAAACAAAAAAAAAGATATGATTCCTATCAAAAAGTACAATGTATTCCTAGCTGGTTTGGTTAAGTGGTTAGAGCATTGGCCCTCAGACTGAAGGGTCATGGGTTTCATTCCACTCAAGAGCATATAACTTGGTTTCAGGCTTGATCTCTGGCCCCAGCTGGGGTTCATATGGGAGGCACCAATCGATGTGTCTCTCTCACATTGATGTTTCTCTTCCTTGCTCTCTCTTTTTCTCTCCCTCCCTCCTTCCCACTCTTTCTAAAATTCAAATTAAAAAATATCTTCAGGTGAGGATTATCAACAAGAAAAAGTACAATGTTCTCAGATTTAAATATGCACACAGATAGGAATTATTTTACTTTTCATATGAAAATCATTTCTAATGACTTCATTATCATCTTCAGAAAAATTAAGTTACTGAATGAATTTAGTAAAATGAATACATAAATTCAGTAAAATGATTTTAGTAAACATTTCCAAATATTGCATTCCATATGTGTCTTAGATATATTTAATTGATAAGTATAAATATAGTGATCTGTGCTAGATGTTACAGTTTTTAAAGACAGATATGCAAACTGTCAATTCTACTATTTCATATTGCCTTGTGTTTCTTGCCACTGCAACTGAAAAATGTAGAAGAGTAATTATATGTCTACCGTACAAAAAAGGAAAAGGAGAAAGAATTTAAATTTTTCATAGTCACTTATCTAAACTCCATTAAACAATTATGATTATTCTTATTTTACAGATGAAGAAACCAAGGAGTAAACCAGCATTAATAACAAGGGAATATATTAGTTGCCTACTAAATCTTTACCCCCATACTTTACCACACATGGTAAGCTCAACCCATTACAAATAATGTATCTAATTCCTAAAATCTAGCCCTATGCTTGGATAGTAACTTAGCCATGAATATAGACTTTTATGTTTTTCATTCCACTCTCAGCAATCACCATGTCCTATTGATTCTATTAACTGAACACTGCTCACATATACCACTTCTTTTTTTTATCATTATCATTCTTTGCTCAATTTTAGGCCATCACTGACTTATGCCAGAATTACTGGGATAGTCCTTATGATATATTTTTTCTGTATCTCTAGTTATACACCTCTCAAATCCAATCTATATATAATGTTTTCAAAACAATTTCTCTTTACAGAAAATCTGAAAATCTATTATATTTATTTATTATAAAAATATTTTTTAAACATATATTTTATTGATTTTTTTTTTTTACAGAGAGGAAGAGAGAGAGATAGAGAGTTAGAAACATTGATGAGAGAGAAACATTGATCAGCTGCCTCCTGCACCGCCTCCTACTGGGGATGTGCCTGCAACCAAGGTACATGCCCTTGACCGGAATCGAACCTGGGACCTTTCAGTCCACAGACCAACACTCTGTCCACCAAGCCAAACTGACCAGGGCACAATAAAAATATTTTTAGAAAATAATGTAAACCACACAATTTAATGTATCCTAAAAGAAGACCTGCAAAATGGAAATGCGTATCCTAAGAAGAGATACTATGAAGATGCCAGTTTGCTAGTAATACATAACATACAAGTTCAGCTATATTAATAAAGGAAATTACAGGTACTCCTCACACATAAAAACATGTCCAAACAATTATAAATTTGATCTTGAAGAATAAATTCACAAAATAAAATTCTGAAAAAAAATAAAGGGGATGTCTCACTCTTTTAGATGTAAAACATATGATAACATCATAATAATTAGCAAATATGATAAGCATATTTGATTTAATAGATAGGCTTGGTCCAGGGGAGCCTAGGCTGGGCTGCCTTAGCTCTCTGGGAAGTCAGAGAAAAGGTTGGTTGAACGTCATCTTATGTGCACTAAAAATTCGCCAGTTCAATTCCCAGTCAGGACACCAAAAGAAAAAAAAGGATTAAAAAAACAATACCACAACAAAATATATAAATACCAAGTCCACAGATTTTCAATTATGTAATCTAATAAAAGAGTGATATGCAAATTAGCCACCACTCCAAGACACATAAGCCACACCCACCACCAAGCCACGCCCACCAGCCAATCAGAGTGATGTTATTCAAATTAACCCAGCTAAGATGGCGGCCAGCAGCCAGGGAGCTAGAGCAAACAGGAGGCTTCTGTTTGGAGGAAACTGCCTGCCTCAGCCAGCTCAAAGCAACAAAGTTTCAATTATAGAAGCCACAGAGCTGAAGCAAAAGGAGGCTTCGTTGCCTGCCTAGGCAGGCTGTGGCCTCCGCTCAAGGCAACAACTTTTCAATTATAGAAGATAAACAAACCCCAGAAACCTGCTTCCAGCCAGCCTTGCTGGGACCTTGAGTCAATGGGAGTTGTGGCGATTCTGCAAACATCCATCAGCCCCTCATCCAGGCTGCCCAGGCACTTCAGTAGGGACCCAAACCCTGAAGGGGCTGTGGGCAGCCTGAAAACAGCCCTCAGCCCCTCACCCAGGCTGGCCACACCCCATGGGGTGAGGGTCTCCACTGGGGGGCTTGGCCAGCCTGCAAACAGCTATCAGCCCCTCACCCAGGCTGGCCAGGCATGCCAGCAGGTGGACATCCCCCGAGGGGTCCCAGACTGTGAGAGGGCACAGGCTGGGCTGAGGGACCCCCTCCCCCCACGAGTGCTACAAATTTTTGTGCACCAGGCTCCTAGTTACATATAACTGATCATGGGGGAGAAAGCAGTGGAGTTACAATAAGTACCCCTTGCACTTACTGCAAATCAAGGAACTGCCTTGTGCATGCCACAGGCCACAGCGGAGACAGGCCAGTAAGCCAGGACAAGTGGAATAGGGAAACCGATACATTTAGCCGAACAAATCACAGAACAATTTACAGCAGATACAGAAGTTCACCTCCTTAGCAATAACATCTTAGCCTCAGATGTATTTCAGTTCCAGACCCAGAAAATCAGCAAAACCAGGTAGGGACACCAGGATCACTAGCAGTGACTAATGACCCCTGCCCCCGAAGGAGCATACCTAGAAAACTCACGAATATTCTGCTAAGACCTTTGCTAACATTCCAGCCTTCCAGACATACAAGCCTCAAGACAAAGGACCCAGCTCTTGCTCTTCCTCTGGGGAGCAGCCAGCACCGTTCCCTTCCTCTTATTCCCTCTCTTCTCCCCCACAGGCATGCATCTCTTAAACTCGAAAGGACCTCAAGAGGCCTGCAACCAGGAGAGCGAGGGGCTGAGGCAGTTCTCCCAGGCTAATCCCCTGAGCCTGCTCCAAGGCCTCCTCTTCTCTGACTTCCAGAGAGCTAAGGCAGCCCAGCCTGGGCTCCCTGCTGCTTCCTCTATGCTGAGTCCTTTCTGGTGGGATTGTCCCCAGCTTTAATCAGTTCCCTCATAGTCACCTTTTTTTTTCTGCACAAAGTCAAGAACCCACACTCTACTAGTTGGCCCTAGTAACAGTGAGAGCATTTCTGATAGCATAATAGTTGCATCAGAGGAAAAGAAAATTTAAAAATCACTGCTAATGTGTAATCAAGTGGCATTTCCTTTGAATAGGCAAAAGAAAGATAATCTAATAAATGAGGCCGGGACATTTAATTATTAACAATATTCACAGGGTTAAATTTAAGAATGAAAACATAGAAACCACTAAAACTAGAATATGAAAATAAAATTTTATCTGAATTTGGTGTAGCAAGTAGCTTTTGTAAAATTAAAAAAGAAGATAATAAAATTAAGTTAGAAAATAAAACTCTAAGAAAATATACAGAAGTGGTCTAGATATAAAATTCTGTTATAAATAAGTTATTTTTTCAAACAAAGCTATACATTTTATTGTTGAAAAGTATATGATTCAGAAATATAAGGAGAAAAAATAAACCCATTAGATTACTGTTCCCATCTTCATAGAACTCTCAAAACTTTTCTGTACCTTTGCATCATTGATTGCATATGAAAAAGAATTGGAAACCATTATTTTCTAAAACATCTTTTTCATTTTATTTCCACATATTCTTTACATGAGTTTTAAAGACTGAAAATCTTGCATACATATTTACATATGTATGCATATGTATACATTTTCACAAACATACATAACATTATGTATAGTTTATGCATATCCATCTTCTTTTCTGTGCCCAAATTTTGCCCATGGAAAGTGGCAGTGTTGGGATTTCTGGTGGTACCATAGCTGCGTGAGTCAGCATTTCTCATTCTCTACCTAGAGATTATCCTAGAGAACATCCAAACCTATAGAGAATTTTTACAAAACTTCATCTGTGCCAAACACAGGATAGTATTGGAAACAAGATCTCAACAGACTGAGATAAATGCTTCCAATAAATGAAAACTTGCATTTTCTTTTATGCATTTGGAATTGAGGAGGGAATGTAAGGAGGAGTACATGAAGGCGAGAGGAACAAAGGTGGGGTCTCTCTTGAGGGTGAGCACCTTTTAGAAAGAGGGGTCTGAGAAGAGGCATTTCAAAGATGTATTAAATTAGGTGCACAGAAACAATGGACAGAGCTTGCTTAATACAAAAGTAAGACTTACTAAATAAGTTATATGTCTGAGGCACGATTACCCACCATGACTTCCCAGTTAGGAATTTACAATCAGATCGCTCTGTTATTTTCCTTAGAACCCCCTTTTCACCCACAATACCAAAAGAAAAAGTACTCTGAAAATGCCATTTTTACTGAAACTGAAAGACAGTATCTACAGATTTCCAAATATCCGTAGGGCCTGTCAAAAGTAACTAGACTGGAAGAATCTTTTGGCAGATAAGTAAGGATAAGAAATAGACAGAAATTAAAGGATTGAAGTGAAGGCGGATCTAAGCACCAGCATTTATGTGCTATGCAGTGGTGGGATGCAAGAGAATTTCTTTGGGGCAACATTGGTATAAGGTCTATGGTGATCAGGTTGGTGTCAGAAGTCCTCCTGTACCTAGTCTGATTGAAGGAAGCAGAGAGAAAAGAGGAAAAAGAGTGCTTGGTGCTTGGGTATAAACATCTGCTCTTCTAGAAGATTCTTTGGCCATTATGTTTCTCTCCCTTCCACCATTTATATAAATGGTAAATCCAAAAAATTCAAATCTTCCATGATCTGTGATAAAATAGGTATTGGCACAGCATCAATACAAACAATATATAAAATAATGAGGACTTTAAAAATAACAGTAGACTTTTCATTAAAAAGTATATCATAGAGAAGATATAATTCTGCACAAATAACATCACCAAGAATATATAAAAATTGTGTGACACGATTGCCTTTCAGAAGAAAAGTTGAAAAAGCAAGATCTTACAGAAGAGATGGTGGGAGAACTAGAGATGAAACATGGACTTTCAAAACTTAGGAGGGCTAAAACCATCCCAAAAATGAGGAGAGAAAATCACAAGAAATACAAGGGAAAGTACACACTGTAGAAAACATCATGAAACATATGAGATAGAAATATTAAAAGACCTACAAAAGTATATTTAAAGTACAAGCAAAATATGAAAAAGAGTTGGAAGGTATGAGGGAGCTAATGACAGATAAAGAAGACAGACATGGGAGAACCAACACACTGGATAATCTTTTTTCCTAAGAAGAAAACCAAAATAATAGAAGATAATTAATATTTAGTGATATATCAAAAGAAGGCTTAGATCTATGAATTTAGTGCTAGGCAAACTGATTTAGAGCAAGTTATTTTTGACACCGTAATAAATACACTGACCTTAAGAAATAAAGAAATAATAATTTGGACAGCTAAGAGGAACGGTCATGCAGACTTGAAAGTTTGAGGGTTTGTTTGTTTTCTTCATTTACTGCAAAGAGATAGTGGTGGAGTATTTTCAAGATCCTCATGAAAATAAAGTTGACCCAAGTATTTTATAGGCAGCCAAAGTCTTTGAATATAAAGGCTATACATTTATTGAAACACACAAGAACTTGGAGAGTATCTTTACTCTAAATCCAACTTGAAATAACTAGTAGACCAGTGATTTTAATTAGAATGCCTCAAGAGTCACATTGGTGTGAAATAAGCATTCTTAAAACATGCAAAACCCAACTATTTAGTCCAGGGCACTGACCTCTTTCCTTTAGTTTGTCAAATAGAAAAATGACAACAACCAACACAACAATAGTCATCAGTGTGAATGACTCAAAATTATACCTATTTGTTATTAAATTTATTGGGGTGACATAGGTTAATAGGGTCATATAGGTCTCAAGTGTACATTTCTATGATACATGATCTGTATATTGCATTGCAAGCCCACCACCCAAAGTCAAGTTTTCTTTCATCACCATATATTTGGCCCCATTTACTCTTTATTCCCTCCATACCCTCTTTCCTCTGGTAACCACCATACTGTTTTCTATCTCTATGAGTTTCAGTTTTATACTCCAAATATAGTGAAATCATATGGTTCTTAGTTTTTTCTTATTTATTTCAGTTAGCATAATATTCTTAAGGTCCACCCTTTTTGTCACAAACAGCAGTATTTCATCTTTTCTTATGACTGACAGGTATTCCATATATGTGTGTACCATATCTGCTCCATCCAACCCTCTATGAAAGGACACTTTGGTTGTCATCATATCTTGGCCATTGTGAATAATGCTTCAATGAACAGAGTTGCATAAATCTTTGCGAATAAATGTTTTTGAGTTTTGCTGATAGATTTTTTTGTCAGATCGGCAAAAATTATAACATATTTTTGATGTGCCACAAAATGTTAGTAATTAGTTTATGTGTGCCACGAGAAAGAAAAGATTGAAAATTGCTGTACTGGACCATTAAGTTAAGCTAACGAAGACATGCTTGAGAAAAATATGGCAAAGAGACTAGCCATGACATTTGGTTAATTATACCAATAGGATAACACTACAACTAGTCAAAGCTCTGTCATCTAATAATCATCATACACAGATGGGACTTTTCAATATTTTGTCATGAGTGTAATAGGTATTTCTTATTAAAAATTAAGGTATGGTGATTTTGTCCTTATTATATAATTCATAGTACAGCAATGCTGTGCAAATTTAACAAATGATTTTTAAAATATTGAAATTCTGCTGATAAAAGTAGTAAATTTAGAAGACAAAATGGTAGTGTATTTAGTGCTTTGAACAAATGGTTTAGATGAAATATTAATGTCTCTACTCAATTTTAGATAAAATGTGTGAAACATTCAGACTGATAAATGTGATGAAATTCATGGGCTTGAAAGCCTTGGAAGCAACTTCTTTATGATCTAAATCAATATTCTATTTTTACTGGGTCCTCAATAAAAGTAATTTATCAAGGCCGGGAAGCAGAGGGCAGAGACTGAAAATTACCCGCTTCTGTTTTAATGTTACAGAGACAGAAGGGCTGTTTTCTTCTGAGCTAAGACTACTCCCAAAGAACAATACTTTTGAAATATTTATTTATGTTTCTATGCTACCCTGCCCTGCCCTGTCCCCTCCCCCCATGGGAAATTGTCAGATTTTATGAAGAAAAGATAAATGCAGTTTTTAGCATTTTCTGATGAGAAAAAACTTGCTGAGTCCTAGGAGAAAGATAGAAAGAGTTGCATGTTTAAGGCATAAGAGCTGGGAGGGAATGGAGATCAGAGGAGAAGCAAATTTCCCTTGTTGCCATATGAATATTTACCGAGGAACAAGCAGAGCACGTTTTATTTTTGTACAGTTCAGTGATGAAGTTCGGGGCTATTTCTAGTTACTCTATGCTCCTGGCACCCATCCAATTGCATTGCAGCAAATAAATCAGGAGGTAGCTATTGTTTAGGGAAGGGAATTTACAGTAGCAAATGGTAGTGATTTTCAGGCGCTCAGTGCCTAAGAGAACTCACACACAAAAAAAGAAAATCTGATAAATCAGAGGTAGGATTCCTACAAGTTTGGCTCAAACCCTCAGAATGGTGTGAGGGGGAGGAAATATAACGGAGAACCCAATTGGATAGACCCTGCATGTCCTCCCTACTGTGGCCTTTCCAGAACCCCAGATCAAGTTTATGCTCCATTTCCCATAGAGGTCCTATAAGGAGGCAAGGCCCCAGGAGATAAACTTGTTTTGTCTCTTGTCAAAGAGGAGCTGAGACAAACTGCAGTTCCCACTCCTACTCTGGTCCAGGGAAAGTAGAATGCTCTCCGTGTACCCCATGTAGGGCATAGATGGGCACATGATTTTTCCTGCAGTCATTACAGCATAAGGTCCAAAGAATAATAGGGTTCTCTGAGCAGGACATTGGACTTAGCAGAGAGGACCAGACCAAGAATGAGAGTGACTCAGACACATCCTAAGTGGGCAGACTATAAGCTCAAGATCTGTCCCCCTCAATGGCTGCTGGGAAGGCCAGCTAGGAACAAGGTGGGCAAAAGAAAGCCTTCTTCCCTTGAGCCTTGGAGTATGTGAGTTCCTACAATAATCAGCACAGGAAGAGGGCTCCAAATTTCCCTGTCATATTCCATTCCTTCCATCATTCACACAGGGACTCATCACAGCACTGTGAGCTGAATGTTTATTTGCCACGTCTGTAGGTTAATAACAATCAAATATTGGCAATTGCACAGGCTTTAGCCTAATAATTAAGGTCTGTTACAGAAAAACAAAGTTGTATGTATTCTTAGAGAAAGCACTTGCAATTTATATTTTGAAATAATTACACTCAGAGAGGTGCCAAAAGAATAGAGTCTCAAGACTCCCAGTTACATAACTGTACTACACAGTCAAAACCAAGAGATTGACATTGGTGGAGTGCCATTAACCAGGCTGCATATTGTATTCAATATTTTAAATACGGTATTTATTTTAGAACTACTTTAGATGAACAGAAAAGTTGCAAAGATAGTACAGAGTTTCCACATCCAGGCTCCCCTATTTTTAACCTTATACCTTAGGGATAGTACATTTGTCACAATGAATTGGATCCATATTGATGCATTTTGAACTGAAGTCCATACTTTATTCAGATTCCCTTCGTTTTTGTCAAATACCCTTTGTCTATTCCGGGATTTCACCCATATTATTTCAGGTATCATGTCTCCTCAGGTCCCTCAGGCTGTGACAGTTCTTCAGACTTTCCTTGCTTTTGATGACCTTGTCAGTTAGAAGAGCCCTGGTCAAAAATTTGGTAAAAAGTCCCTCGATTTTGTTATGAGTTGTGGTTTTATCATGATTGTTTTTGGCTTATGAATTTTTGGAAGAAAGGCCACAGAAGTAAAGTGTCATTCTCATCAGAAGTGCATGCTGTGAACAGGGCGTATCATTGACGATGTTGGCCCTGATCACCTGGCTTTGTCAATATTTGCCAGGCGTCTGCACTGTAAAATTTCTTGTTCTACTTTTATAAAGTGTACCATTTGAAGGGAAGTTACCATGCACAGCCCACTTAAAGGGGAATGATGCCCCCCAACTTGAGACTGAGTGTGTACTCAAGTTATTTGGAATTCCTCTGCACAAAAGATAGAAGGTTTATTCCATACTATTAATTAATTGCTTAGCAATTCATTCAATATATTTATATTATTATATATGTGTAGATACTTGTTTTACACTTTATCACATAATCCAATACTATTACATTAATTTTGTTGCTCAAATTGCTTCAAGTTTTAACCATTGGGTGTTCTTGCATTTGTTTCCTGTTTCTTTGAGAAGCCTGTGATTGTGGAATTTTTAAGCACTTTCTTTTTTAACTTTCTGGCACAACAAGATAGTCTAGGCTCCTCTGGCATACTTCCTGCCCTCGTCCTAGAAGCAGCAAACTCTCCAAGGAAGCCTGGTTTCTGTTGTTGAAGAACAGCGTTAGAAACCAGGACCTGGTGCTGGTTTGCTCATTGCTATCAAGGTGTCATTGCTTCTAAGTCCTCGCAGTTAATAGAGTAAGAATCTATATGCGTTCTGGTTGCTTCTTATTCACCCCACAAGTGAGAGAAAGAGATCCCTCCTCTACCATAAATAATATAAGACATTATATATATGACAACAACACGGACAAAGGAGATGGGCAGCTTGGGGGAAGAGGACAGCACACCCCATTCAGGCACACAGGCTGTGTTTAAGGGCAGAGTAAACAAGCAGAGACTGTGGAAGGCAGGCTTTGTAGCAACAAGAGAATGGGTTGCTCCCTCTTTCCATCAGAGGATGGGATTGGTTTAATTCCACAGGCAGGCAAGAAGATAAAACCTGGTAGGTGGGGAATAGACAGGGTGCAGTTGGTCTGGCCAATGAGGGACCTAGCTGAGTGGAGAACATTACCCAGAGGGTAGAAGTCATAATTGGGAAATTCATAATTATGTGTTTGGGTCCTGTGGAATGCCCAAGTATCAAGGCAACACTTGAAATTTAGGCCTTGAATACATATCTATACTAACCAGTGTATATACACATATCTACAAATATTTCTTTATGTACCTGAAATTGCATTTCTTATTTTAAAAAAGCAATACACATTATTGAAAATAAAACTATCTTCAAATATATAAATATGTCTTAATAAATTCATAAATATGGAATTCTGGGGTCAACTGAATATATATTATAAATAATTTGATTTATAATGCCAAATCTCTCTATGGAAATTTTATACACATTAACTTTCTTTCTAGGGTGTATGAGATTACAGATTTCACTATACCCTTGGCAAAACTGCATATTGTTTAACTTTATAATTTAGATTTCCATTTTATGAATATTGTATTCCACTTTTTACAGAACATTCTGTACTTTTGAACAATTTTTACATAATTTCCTCATACAATAATTCTGGTAGATTTTCTATTGTTTCTTTAGATGTGGAAAGTAAAGATTAGATTATATAGCTAGTAAGTGTTGAACTTGCAAAGATAACTTAAATGTGTTTTTTACTTTATTAAATTCTACATGCATCAAGTTAATACAATATAATACTTTCTGACCACTTAACTTCTTACTAGAAAAGCGTCTGAATAGACACAGATCTGTCTAAATCTAAGGTTTTTTCCCCTTAGTGAAATTCATTGTTATTTTGTTTTTCTGAATTGCAAGAAAGGTTTATGTAGTGAAGATTTTCCTCTTTCTCAGTTTTTAGTGCCTTTTTATGTTTGTTTATAATCATATGGAGCATGATACATTATTTTATTGATTAATATAAAATATTTACATTATGAAGATATAGAATTTGTGTCATAATGCCTGCCATCTAGGAATATAACTTTTTTTTTGTGGTTTTTTTTTTTTGTGTGTGTACATGCTTCCCATGTTTACTATCTTTCCTTACATGACTTTTTTGTTTGTTTCTTCATTTAGAAATATTTTAAGCTATTCTTTGAAAGCATATTTCCACATTCCCAAAAGTATATTCTCTGAGATGTTAACAATGACTCATTGTCATAAAGAAAATGTGTTATGGTGCTAGATTTTGGGAATGCTGACTTAACTTCAACAGATTTCTTTTCCATTATCTGTCAGATCCTTTCATGTGCTGATTATATTGCAAACTTGCAGGAGTTCGGCTTTCCTAAAATTTATCTGAACACAAAAGTCATTTTTCATGGGTCATATCAGGAATCTCTTCTTAATGAGAATCAATTGGGACTGTTGCCTTGGTTATATGTGGGGTTACTTTTCTTAATCAAAACATACATTCATTTGAAATTTCTTTTGGTAAAGATTCACTGGTGCTAAATTCTGTTTTGTTTCTCAGGAATTATTTATTCATTTTCATTCTTAAAAGACATATTTATTTGGTATACAAAGGTATGGTGTACAAGCAATTATTTCTTTAGCATGTTATATATATTTTATTAGCCTTCATTGTTGGTGATTAAAAAAACATTTTTAATTTTTAAATTTGTATAAGTAGACAGTCTGTATTTTTATGCTTATTACTTTGATGATCTTTTCTTTATCTTTTATATTATGCATTTTTATTAGGATACTAGAGGCCCAGTGCACGGGTTCATGCACATTGAAAGGAAATTAATTAGAAGGTGGTCAGTGGGGTGGGACTGGGTGAGACTGGCTGGACACGATATGGAGCCAACCTCCTGTGGTCCCTCCCTGGCCAGTTGCACCTGGGGTGGCGCCAGGGCTCAAAGGGCGTCTGCGGAGTGAGCAGGGTCCTTCTGGCAGGTGGGGTTCCTTGGCATGTCCTACGGAGATTGGGCCAAAACCAGCAGTCTGACAATCCCCCAAGGGGTCCAGGAGTGCGAGAGAGCATTCTGCAAAGTTGCTGTCACTCAGCAGCTCCTGTGTTTAGCATCTGCCCCCTGGTGGTCAGTGAGCATCATAGCTACCAGTTGGAGAGTCTGCCTCCTGGTGGTCATTGCATGTCATAACTACTGCTTAGATGGTTGAATAGTCGGACAGTCATGTAGGCTTTTATATGTAGAGAGAGCCTAGAGGTCTGATGCACAGATTCGTGCACAGTGGGGTCCCTTGGCCTGACCTGCAGAGATTGGGCTGAAATCAGCTCTCCAACATCCCCTGAGGGTCACGGATTGCGAGAGGGCAGTTCTCAGGTGACACACCCTTGAATCGGGCTCCCTTCCCTCTGGTTCCAGGTGTGTCAATTGCAGCTGCCAAGTCACCACAGCTTGGCAGCTCCTGTGTTGATCCATCTGCCCCTTGGTGGTCAGTGTGCATCATAGCTACTGGTTGGATGGTCAAACAATTGGACAGTTGCTTAAGCTCTTATATCCTATATAATAAAAGCCCAACAACTGAAATGGTGGAATGACCAGAACGACCAGAGACCAGAATGACCACAGCCCCTTGCCCTGGCTTGCTCCACCCCCAGTGGGAACCCCCACTCTGATCAGAGGTGTTGCTGGCCTGAAAACCACACTCAGAGCCTCACTCTGGCCAGCTTCACCCCCCACCAGGGATCCCTACCCTGGTTGGGGGCAGGGCCAGCCTGAAAACCACCCATGGTCCCTCAACCCGGCAGGCCCCACCTCCCAGAAGGGACCCCTTCACCCTGATCCAGGCCCCCATCAGGGCAGGCTAGCTGGCCCACACCCGTACACTGGGCCTCTATCCTATATAATAAAAGGGTAATATGCAAATTGACCCAACAGCAGAATGACCAGAATGACTGTTTGACCAGTCACTATGAGTAACACTGACCACCTCTCTGTCCCTTTCCCCAGCTGGTGGACTCTGATCACCTGATAGCAAACAGGGAACTGAGATGGGTGGCAGCAGGGGGCATGGCCGAGGAGCAGGCAGAATGGCAGACTTCTTGGTCCCTCCCCCCAACCAACAAGCTCTGATTGCCTGATGGTGAACAGAAAACCAGGGGTGGGTAGTGGGGGACATGGGCAGCAGTAGGCCAAGGCCCTTGCCCTACTAGTCAGCCCACACATAGAGGGAGACTCACAATGGGGGCGGGTCTGGCAAGCGGGCAGGAATGGCCAACCTCTCGGTCCCTTCCCCCAGCCATCATGCTCCAATCACCCAATGGCAAATGGGGAACCAGGGGTGGGTGGTGGCAGGGTCACAAGGTTAGAGAGCGGGTAGAACGGCTGACCTCTCGGTTTCTCCCCCCTGGCCAGCAAGTTCCGATCACCTGATGGCGAACAGGGAACCAGGGGTGGGTGGTGGCAAGGGGTGAGGCCAGCTGTGAGTAGCTGGGGAAGATGGCCCTGATTGCAGGCAAGGCCCAGGGACCATACCCATGCATGAATTTCGTGTCCAGGCCTCTAGTCTACTCTATAAAAGCGAAATATTAAAATTAACTGTTTCTCTGAGATGAGTAAGCCACGCCCACTAGCCAATCAGAGCGGCTGTATGCAAATTAGCCCAGCCAACATGGCGGCCGCCACTCCCGGACCTGAGTAAATGGCAGTTTCCATTGTGGCAGGAGCAAAAGTGAAGCTGCGCCCACTCAGCTCAGCTCCGATTAAACTGCCTCTAGCAAAACACAGATTTGAAACATTTGAAACAATGTAACAATCATAGAATCCTCCAGAGCTGAAGGAAAGAGCAGCCCGGGCCTAACCAGTAAAAGTAACAATTGTTTCATTATAGATGCTGCGAGGTGAGGCAGAGGAGGCTTCAGTTAGTTAGAAGGCCCCCTTAAAGGAACAGTGTATCAATTATAGAAGATAACCCCAGGCCTTCAAGGAACAGTATCAATTATAGGAGAAAAAACTCCAGAAACCTGCGTCCAGCTGGCCTTGCTGGGACGTTGGGTCAATGGGAGCTGTGGGCAGCCTTAAAGCCCCTCACCCAG
>PVJC01029609.1:0-21746 GCA_004026665.1 Murina feae | reverse complement strand
TTGGCCTCCATCTTGGCTGGGTTAATTTGCATACAGCCTCTCTGATTGGCTGGTGGTAACGGTCACATTTGCATGTTTCGCTTTTATTATAGAAGATAAACTCTAATAAGTGAACTGTCACTCAACAACTTATGGCACTATGTTTTTGTTGTTTGGGGGTTTTTAGTGCTGGGAACAGGAGTTTTGAAATACAAATATGGACTCTACATAGTATGCGAAAGTGGATGCACATATATATGTGGGTTGCAGAGGATAGTGAGGAAATGAAGGGTATTTTAATGGTAGAATCCAAAAGCTTCTCCAGGATTGAAGAACATATTCTCTTAAGAATTTTTTTTTTCATGGTTACCAACACCAATATCAACAAGTCTTTAAGAACCATTTGTTTAAAGGCCCTGCCAACAGGACCTGGGTTTTGGCACTTTCCAACTTCAAACATTTCAGCACACTGGAATGGTATAGCGGTTGGCCTTTTTTCAAGACATAAAAACAGTTTTCGAGCCCTTAATGTGTCAGACTCTACAATTATTCTCTCTCCTAATAGCACTGCCAGGTCTCAGATCCTTAGCTAGTGGGTGAGTGGGGCACTTTACAGTTTATGCCAGGAACTGTGGGGAGGGATTTAAAACAGGATCGGTCCCCTTCCCTCCAAGAGTTCATCATCCACTGAGTCTGGAAAAGAAAAGATAGGTAACTGCTAAATCGAGTCACCTCCCGTTACAGATGTTCTGTGAAAGCCAAGCTGGCTGGAGAAGCCCACAAACATTTCAGGAGCAAAAATATCAGTGTGGCTGGGTCCACGGAAGAAGGTTTCCGGGAGTAGTTCAGTCTGGAATGAGTCTTAAAAGAAGAAGATATGGATGAGCAGAAAATTGTTTTCATCATCTAGTACCTGCCGTTTACTATGAACCAGGCACCGAGCAAACACTTTTCTGCCTGTATGTTTCCAATAGCCCTTAAAAGTTTATGTCTACCTGGCCCAAAAGCCCCTTCCCCCCTTTTTTTTCTGCAAATAAGTTTGAATATTACCTTCTCAGGGAGACCTTCTCTGACTGACTTATCAAAAAGGATCCCCTCCAGTTCCTTTTTATCTCAGGTCCCTGTCCTTTCATAGCTTTTATGGCAACTAAATGTAGATTTATGTGAATTCAGTATGTTTCATCTGCCTCTCTACAGTCCATGAGGATAGGAACTGTATCCATTTTTTTAAAATTACTGTTGTGTTTCCCCACACACATTGAATAACTTTAAAGTCGGTGTTTATTAAAATACATTTCATTTAACTGCTATCAGCTGTTAAAGTGTGTGTATACATTTTTGGGGGACACTCTCTCCATATATATCAGGAATACACAATTTCAGCTTAGAAAAAGAACTAGACAGACTCTTGGTTCATAACTGTAAAACAAATACAATATCCATTGCATCCTTTTCATGCTAAAAGTGTCTAAGGAAGAAATAAAAAATATTCTGAGGAGAATAGAAATATGGTAGTGGAAATTTTGTAAAATGTGACATTTTTTTGTGCAAAATTAGATGAAAGATCACAGACTGGTAGCCATGTCCTGGAAGGACCTGTGAAATCAATTTCACATTCCACTAATATTTGATAAAGGGTGCTCTGGATCAAGTCTTGGGGTAGAGGATTTCCCGTGCATTATCTGGTTCAATCACCACTGATTTCATCTCAGATTTCCCCTTTATCAAATTTTGATAAATGATCAATGCATGTCAACATTTTACATTTTTAAAAATATATTATTTTATTGATTTTTTTACAGAGAGGAAGGCAGCGGGATAGAGAGTTAGAAACATCGATGAGAGAGAAACATAAATCAGCTGCCTCCTGCCCCCCGCACTGGGGATGTGCCCACAACCAAGGTACATGCCCCCGACTAGAATTGAACCTGGGACCCTTCAGTCCGCAGGCCAATGCTCCATCCACCGAGCCAAACCGGCCAGGGCAACATTTTACTTTTTATCACCATTCATCTCTGGCAGTGCTAATGAAAAGTTAAGGTAGCCTAAAGCAAAGCTTGGCTGTGGTAGACAGAATAATGGAACTCCAAAGATGGCTCTACATTCTAATCCCTGAAACCTTTTAGGTTACATGGCAAAAGGGAATTAAAGCAGCCGATCGAATTAAAGTTGCTAATCAGTAGACTTTAAGAGGAGGAGATTAGCCTTGATTCTCCAGGTGGACCCAAATGTAATCAATCACAAGGGTCCTTAAATGTGGAAGAGCGAAGCAATGTGGTCGGAACCCAGCCAGATGTTGCTAACTTTAAGATGGAAAGGCACCATGTTGTAGGGATGTGGGTGGCCCGTAGAAGCTGGAAAGAGCAGGAAAACAGATTTCCCTCTAGAGCCCCCAGGAGGGAGTGCAGCCCTGGTGACCCCTTGACCCTTCTCAGACTTCTTACCTCCAGCCCTGTAAGATAATACATTTGAGTTGTTTTTAGCTACCAAGTTTGTGCTAAAATGTTACAGCAGCAATAGTAATACACCTGTTTATAGCCATAAATTGACAACATCACTCTACAGATGATCCTGCAGATTGGGTGCCTCAGCATGGGATGACAGTGGAGTTCATAGCCGTCCATGTGATGGTGGCCTGGTTATTAGTGAACTTAGAGTGTTTTGAAGATGGAATGGTTCACTAGCTGACAACAGCATTGATGGGAGGCCATTCTTTGCATAAACTTACCATGTGACCCAGCAGTTCTACTCCTAAGTGGATACCTGAGAGAAGTGGAACCATGTCTACATAAAAGTATACATAAAAATTCGTAGCTTTATTCGTAATAACCAAAAGGTGGAAACAACCCAAGCATCTATCCACTGATGAATGGGCAAATAAAATGTGGTAAATTCATACAATGGACTATTATTCAACCTTAAGGGAAATGAAGCACTTAAATGTACTATAATGTTTATTAATCTTGAAATCATTGAACTAAGTGAAATGGGATGATCACAGAAGATCATATATAGTATGACTGCATTTATATGAAATATCCAGAAGACAAATCCATAGAGAAAAATTCAGAAAGATTAGTGGTTGCCAGAGGCCTGGAAAGAGAGGAGAAAGCAGAGTAAATAGTAATGAGTATGGGATTTCTTTTGGGATAGAAAATATTCTAAAGTTGAATGGTGGTAATGGTGCCATAACTTTATGAATATACTAAAAATCACTGAATTGTACACTTTTAAAAGGGTGAATGTTATGTGAATTGTGTCTCCATAAAGCTGTTTTAAACGCAGGCACACTTGCTTCACAATAATGTTGTCCTTGTTTTTGAGACATCGGCATTTTATTTAACTATCTTCCTTAATAGAAAATTAATAACTAGCAAGAATCAGCAAATTAATAACCAGCAGCAACAACATTTATCTCCTAGTGGAAAATGTGGGAGATGAAAGGCTGGGAATGTAAAAAGGAGCTTAAAGCAAAACAGCAAATTTAAAAGGTGTGGGGGGTTGTCAAACACAGTCTCTGCCTGGTATGTGGTCTGGTTGAGGAAGAAGGCTCTGTATCAAGGCCCCCTCCTGTGGCCTGTATGGGGTTCGCTGCACAAGGGCACCAGGGTTCTACCATGGTGAGTAAGGGCTAAGATTAATCTGTTCTCAGCTCCCAAAGCCATGTGCCCTGTTGCACCTCAGAATGCATCTGCCCAGAGAGGGCACCTTTTTCTAAGCTGCACGAAGATGGCACATGGCCTAGTGATAGCCCTTATCATAATAGTAAAGCAAAAGATAAGTGGTGACAGGCATGAAAGAAAAGGTTGTCACCAAGGGGTGGGGCAATTAAGTTTTCCTGAAAAAAATTGAGACTGGAATCGGGCCTTGAAGAAAGGGTTCTATTTGGACATGTAAGTAGATACCAGGTACCAGGGAGGAGGACAATTGAGATATTGGGAGAGTTAAAGACACTGCGATACATGGAGGTATATTTAGGGAAAAGCATATGGCCCAGTTCATCCATTTAGCAAGGATTTACTGAGTGAAGTATTGGGGGCCAGTCCCTGAGCTAAGTAAGCACTGGGACCAAAATAACACCAAGATACAGACTCTGGCCAAAAGGGCCCAGAATCTCACAGGAGAAAGAAGCCAGCAGTCACACTACAGTGAGATAAATGCTGATGGTAGAATGTTTAAAAGCCTCTGGGTTCTCTGTAAACAGAGAAAGAGTGATTATGTAGGCATTATTTTTCATTCTCCAGATGGTTAGGAGGTAATCCTGGGTGGTGAGTGCAGCAGGGAGAGGAAAAAAAAAAGTGACTGAAAATATTTTCTTGTATAAATAAAACAGATTAGGCAGTTCTCTGTTTGGAAGCCTTATTGGATGTTAGCCCTGGAAAATCAGTTCTCTGAGGCTGATTTATGGCTAATTGTCTCCAAGCTCTTGTCTTAAATTAATGTGGATATGAAAACACTATAAATGGCATATACTATGTATAATTTTTTGCTTTAAGTTTGTATCCTCAACGTAAAATGTCAGAGAATTTCTTCTCATTATTTCAATGGAAGACAAGAGAGGAAAGCTGATTTCACAATCACTTGGTACAGAGCCACTAATCATGACTCACATTCATCCTTGGAGACTCATTAGTTACTTGGAGATGTGGGGATGTGTGGAGAGGTAGCTGCCCAGAGACTAAAGTAATTTGAAGTATCAAGTGCATTACCAACCTGGGTCCATACTAAATTTTTTCTGGAGAAGTTGCTTTATAATATCAGATAATATTAATGCAATGGCTTCAGGATTCAAATCAACTGAATATGTAGGGGACCCAGTTCAAAATCATGAATCCCACCCATGTTAGATGATCAGACAGGTAAAGTATATTTGAGGTCAAAAATTTAGTCCTCTAAACCAACTTCATCCAACTCTAGGTTGTATCTCACATTTCATAATCTTTTCTACAGATGATCCAGAAGCTTTAAATCAGCTTAAAATGCCAGCTTCATATTATTATAAGGGTGATAATATCACAGGACGGTGTGAATGGGGAAAAAAGCGCTCGTTGTTAAATCTGACAAGTTTCACGAGGGGAAGTAACCTCACAGGGTGATCTGATCATAAATTCCTCACTGGGCAGGTCATATCGTGGTGAGTAGTCATGTCCAGGGCCTATGAAAAGTTTATCTTTGCTTTAAGCAAGCCCTGCCTGTTGTTCTTGTGCACCTAGGTTAACACACCTCTTTCCAGATCTCTCTGAGGTGACGCCACATAATCTTGTTAACCTTCCTGTAATCCAAGCATAGAGACTTCTCTGCCTTGCTTTCTCCCACCTTCCTGTAAACTTCTTTCATTCCAAATGTGTCAAGAGAACTGCAAAACTGTTATTCTCAGAACAGTGGCACTCTTGCTTCCTGGCATATTAGTTTGGCTCAAGTAAACTCTTAGGAAAATTCTCCACATGTTTAGATGTTTCTTACAATGACAACTGAGAAAGGAACTAATCAGAATGAATATGTAGCATTGCCAACTAGTTTGTAGAATGCTGGAGGCCCTGGTATTACCTGGTTCTCATCTCATGAGAAGACGTTGAAATTGAAAGGACCTAAAACTGTCAGGATCATGTAGTGATTACAAGAAGAGAAGGACCTGGGCCCCTGAAGCAGGTTGGCTTACACTGACCCTGGCTTACCCCTTCGGCCCCACTAAATCCAGAGGGTCTGCCTTGGCCCAGGGGCCAAGGGCATGTGCAGGCCACAGAGGAATGACCCTTGAGCGCCTGGCTCTGGTGGCCTCATGCGGCTGAACAAGGGGAGAGATAGTTCTTGGTAGGATACCATGTCCAGGGCATGCTTCAGACAGCAGACTAAAACCTACCCCCAGTCTTCCCGTGAAAAAAGGCCTGTTTACTTCACATCTAGAGGCTACAGAGCAGCTCTTGGGGATGCAGGTGAGGGTCACCATCCTTGCACTCTCCCTTGGCCTTACTACAGTTGGCTGGTTCCTCCCAGAAAGAAGCTTATACACTCTTCTGGAGCCCCAAGTTTTTCAAACTGTCACCAAGGGTCTGGAGGCCAGCAGCAGTCACGACTGTGGTCCCACAGGACTGTATATATTTGCGTAGTTTAAAAGCTGCTGCCTGGGGTTCTGGCTTCCAATCCACCTGAAACTGGGTGCTGAGTGAGATCCCACCCTTTGGAACACGGCCAGGGCTTGGCACAACCTCAGCAATGGGGACCTATCAAGAATTCAAGGAGGGTGCTTAGACAGTCACGAAGGTTCCAGGAACAAGGAACGAGGGCAAAGTTGAACAATAAGGCCACGCCTTCAAGACTGGGAGAGGCAGCTGTTTGGCCTAGTACTAAAAATAAACAGAGAGAAAAGCAAAATGAGGAATATGTCCCGAAGGAAAGAAGACAGAATCCCAGCAAAAGAAGATGAATAAAATAGAGATAAGTAATTTATCTGAAGTGATGAGCTTAAAGTAATGGCCATCAATATGCTCAGAAGACTCAGGAAAATAACGGATGAACAGTGAGTCTTCTGGCACCACTTAGCTTTCGTCCACCACTAGGGCCATCTAACCCAGTGGTTCCCAACATAGGGCTCATGCCCCACAGGGGGGCAATTTGATTTCTAAGGGAGGCAATTCATAAGGGAGGCTGTGGAAGGTGCCGCAAGTACTGCCAAAAGAAGGCTTGAGTAAGGAAATAGATTTGAAACTCGAAATAGATTTGAAACTCGCAAGAACATTGTAAACATGTTGACCACTCCTCTTGTTTTGCGTTGTGTGCTCTGATTATAAAATAAAGCTTTGGCTTACAGGCTGTGTCACTGTTTCCTCATCCAGAATTTTTTGCATTTCTTATGGTTCTAGGGGCTTCATATATAGTATATAAACATATTATGATGTATTTATGCATTTCAATTCTCTATTATGTTTTGAAATTTTGCTATTTTTCATATCACTTCATATTATTATTTCCCCCCCCCCCACAATTTCTTAGTGATTTTTTCCTCAGTGCTCCAACTGTCCTCTCATTCTTTTATTTTTCTCTTTCATGGATGCCATGTTCTTTGGAAGCTTGTTTAGATCAAGTTAATGGCCTTTTAGGCTTCCTCCACAGGAACAGGAGTTCACTTTTTGAATAATAAGAATTATATGTCACAGAGTGGGAGCATCAGGATTTTAGAGATGCTTAGGTGGGGCTTGGCTGAAAGGTTGGGAACCATTAATCTAACCCAAAAGCCTGCAGTTGATCTGCCTTTGAGCAGTTGCCTTCCCTTTTCTGTTGATTGTTTACCTCATTCACCTTGTCAGACTGGAACTTCAGTCCTTAACTTTAAAGCCCCCGTGCATATATTAATATCTTGGCACCCCTATGTGTTCTGGTCATTATTTTCAGGGGGACATGAGTTTTAAGGAAGAGTCTGTTTGCTGGCTTTTTTTTTTCTTCTGTGAATGTTTTCCCAGACGTGTTTAGGTTGCCTGGCCCATTAACAGCCCTAAAGATGGCACCAGTTTACTCAGTCACTCTTCAGTGATGAAGAGGCTTGTTGGAGTACACTGAGGTTTTCACATCTTTGTGTAATAACTTGCTCTTGAGTGTGCACTAGACCTAGAGATGTGCCTCTAAAAACAATATGGCAGGAAAAATGGGATGCCAATTCTGGGATTATGTTATAAAAAGACTGTGACTTCCGCCCTGGCCTGTTTGGCTCAGTGGACAGAGCGTCGGCCTGCTGACTAAAGGGTCCCAGGTTCGATTCTGGTCAAGGGCATGTACCTTGGTTGCGGGCACATCCCCAGTGAGAGGTATGCAGAAGGCAGCTGATCGATGTGTCTCTCTCATCGATGTTTCTAACTCTCTATACCTCTCCCTTCCTCTCTGTAAAAAAAATCAATAAAATTTTAAAAAAAAGACTGACTTCAGCCCCTCTCTCTCTCTCTCTCTCTCTCTCTCTCTCTCAGATTTCTCACTCCAGGGGAAGCCAGCTATATATTGTATGCAGCCCTATGGAGAGGCCCACATGGCAAGAACCAGTATCTCCAGCCAGCTGTCATAAGAACCTGAGGCTTGCCATCAAGCACTTGAACGAGCTTAGAAATAGAACTTCCCCTAGTTGGGCATTAAGATAACTGCAGCTCCAGCAGACACCTTGACTATATAGCCTGTGAGAAACCCTGAGCCAAAAGCATTCATATTCCTGACCCACAGAAGTTATGAGAAAATAGAAGGCCTTTGTTTTAAGTAGCTAAGGTTAGGAATCAAGTGTTATGCAGAATAGATGACTAATATACCTAGCAAAAAGGTGAATGGATCTATGACAAGTTCTGACAGGCCAAAATGATTGTAGAATACTAAGAGTTCTGCATTTATAGGAGGGGCCTAGAACCACATTCTAAATGCAAATCTAAGGTTCACAGATGTTAAGCAGCTTGTGAAACCAAAGCTCACAGATGTTACATCACTAGACTCCATACATTAATGCCATGTGTGAATCTAGTAGGAAACAGGATCAAAAAGGTTGAACTGCATAATTTTGTAGTGGAAGCAATTGATTTATTTTGTGATGCCCCCCCCCCCCAATAAGTATCCCAGACACTGAAGTGAAAAATAGATAGCATCTCTATGCAGGGCTACAGGGCTGGGGAATGGCAAAGTTGGGATGTTGAAAAGTCTGGGGTGGGGGGAGGGGAGGGACCTAGCAAGACAATGAATGGTTGTTGTCTTTTGGTTTTCATTATTTATATTCTGGAAGTTTTCAAAAATAAATGTTAACACATTCTGTAAATGTGTGAGCATTTAATTCAGCATGAAAGCGAAGAGAAGTATTGTACAAATGTAAGTGATGAATATGAAAGCTGAATTGGATGCATGTGGTAAAAAAAAAAGCCCATCAAATCTAACTTTAGTCAAAAGGATGATTTCTTGTCTCTAGTAAATAAGTCCAGAAGTGTGTCTAGCTTCATGCAAGGCTGAATCCAGGCGCTTGGATGATGTCATTAGGGCTATATCTTTTTTTCTTTTGGCCCTTTCTTTTTTCTCCTTGTCTCACTCTGCCTTATGTTGATTGATTGTATTGACTACATTT
Organism: Murina feae; assembly: GCA_004026665.1. Taxonomy (NCBI): domain Eukaryota; kingdom Metazoa; phylum Chordata; class Mammalia; order Chiroptera; family Vespertilionidae; genus Murina; species Murina feae. The sequence goes on along the minus strand of PVJC01029609.1, from coordinate 12,688 downwards.
TCTCTTTTCCCACATTTCCCTCTTCTACTGTTTTATGTGTGTGCATAACTATGTATAAGTGGTTTATTTTGAATATTTAACCACATCCTTAAATTTAGACTTTGTTGAAAGTCTAAATTTAGTCTCTCTGTTCTGTAGGTAATGTCTATAGGGTTAAGCCTCGGACTGACCTGTGGCAGAGCCACATACAAGTCCCAGCTTGGAGGGCAGAGCTCTCCTAGCACAATTCAGCTTGACCTTATAGTCCTCACTTGTTCCTAGGTAGCTAATGGGCTGTGGGAGGTGCAGCAAGTGCTGCCAAAAGAAGGCTTGAGTAAGGAAATAGATTTGAAACTCGAAATAGATTTGAAACTCACAAGAACATTGTAAACATGTTGACCACTCCTCTTGTTTTGCGTTGTGTGCTCTGATTATAAAATAAAGCTTTGGCTTAGAGGCTGTGTCACTGTTTCCTCATCCAGGCAGTGATCCACCTGGTCCCAACTATATTCTCTTGTTTGTCTTCTTTAATCCTTCACTGCCCCTCCTCAGGTTCACTCCTGGCCATCCTGGATGCGGTTCACTATTCTCCAAACCAAAAACATAAAACACTGTATTTCTCTCCACACTCTTCCTCCCAACTTCCATGTTACTACTCTCTGACATTTTGGTTCCAATTTGTTTTAAAACACATAATTTTTAAAATGTATTCATTTTTATTCACTACTACATTTTTAATGCTTTATTTGTTAACTGTGACTTTTTGCATCCTTTAAATTCACTTTTTTTTCTCTCACTAGAATACACCTTAGGATAGTTTTTTATCGAGAAACTTTGGATAGCGAATTTTCAAAGTAATTGTGTGTCTGAAAATTTCTTTATTTTGCTTTTACCCATAGATGATAATTTGGCTAGACATAGAATTCTAGTTTCAAAATGACTTTCCTTATTTATTTTTCAAAATAACTTTTCTTTAGCATATTGACATATGGCCTTTAATGTTGCTGATAATCTTATGATCATTCCTTATAGATATTCTGTCTTTTCCCTCGGGTAGCTTTTAAAATGTCCATTTTATCTCAGATGCTCTGGAATTTTACATGATATATCTAATTTTACATTGATATATCCCTCAATTTATTCTGTTATCCACTTAATGGAATTTTCCATTTGAAGACTCTTTTTTTTCCCCTTCAATTTTGGGACGTTCTTGCTAGTCCTTCTTCAGTATTGCTTTTTCACTACTCCTTTGATTCTCTGTTTCTGATACTGTTAAGTATATATTGAGGGATCTGGATATGTCCTCCTTAAATTTTTCTTTAATGTTTCCATTCTCTTTATAAGCTGCATCCTGGTAGAAAAATTTCGTTGGACCTTCCAGTTTACTCATTCACTCTCCAGCAGTAAAGAAGCTGCTATGAAGTTCATCTATTAGAATTGTTTTTTTAAATTTCAATAACTGTGTTTTTCATTTTGCCATGTCCAGTAGATTCTAGTTCTAGCTTCAAACTGTTTATTTTGTGGCTTTTATTCCTACTTAAATTTATTGCTTTGGGGACTTTGAGAATATCCTCATTGGGGAACTAACCCTCCACCCTAGTATTCATAGGCACGGAACAATGAACATTTGCTTATACATGGGTTACATTGAAATAAATGTCCCAAGAGCTAGAAACTAGTAAAGGAGAGAGACCAGGAATACTCCTCTTCCCTCTCTATTTTCTATCTTCTGAGAGGGTAACACATGGCAATGAAATAGAGAGGTTTCTAAAATGCATTTTGACCCATTTAGAAATAGTTGGAAACTCTAGCCGATTTGGCTCAGGGAATAGAGCGTCGGCCTGTGGACTGAAGGGTCCAGGGTTTGAATCCGGTCAAGGCTACATGCCTGGGTTGTGGGCTTGATCCCCAGTAGGGGCCATGCAGGAGAAAGCTGATCAGTGATTCTCACCATTGATGTTGCTATCTCTCCCTCTCACTTCCTCTCAGAAATCAATAAAAATATATATTTAAAAAAAAAGAAATAGTTGTAAGAAATTTTATTCCTCTAGAGAAGAACTAGGAAGTTATTTTCCTTTTTCTCCCCCATCAAACGTTGGTAAAAAGCCCAAAGGCAAATAAAACAAGGACTGTTTGTTACGATAAGATAGATGAAATATTATGACAAGGCAGACTAAGACAAACATACAAAATCACAAGAGCCAGGACTGTTGGCATCCACAAGTTTATCATCTGAAGTTTAAACAGCTACACAAAACCAATTACAAGAAGTGAGAGGAAACTGTGTCTTTAACATTTGAATCTGAGATTGATAATCAAGAAAAGTTGTAATCTGGATTTGGAAGAGATTTAGCTTTTCCCTCTTAATAATTCTAGTTTGAAATCTGAACGCTGCTGGGAAGGCTAAGGAATTTGAGTTTCTTAGGGCTACATTGAGAAGCTTGAATTAGAAGCCTCTAGCTTTGCTTATTGTTGCTCAATATGGAACAAAAAGCATGGACCAACTGGTTCTGATTAGGTGTCGTGCACACTTAGGCCTGCTAATATGGACGCATCATATTACAGGCCAAGTTCACAGAAGTGGAATGAACGTTTGCTTTGATAATTTCATCGTTGCTAATTGTATTTCCCATTTCTTCTCATGCTCCCAAATGGTATTTTATTCTATAAAGTTTGTTGTTCTTATGGTTTTATTTGTTCCTTCTCTCAGCAATAGGACATTTTGAAGTAATCATTGATTAAGTTAGAATTTTGTCTGGCAAATGGGAAATACTATGGAGCAAGATGGGAAAAGACTGAATTGTTTAGTTTCCTAGGAATTTCTGAGGTTACTGTTTGAGTAACTTACCTCCTGCATTACTCTCAAAGAGTAATGCATTTTCCTAACAATAAATTGACAGGCTTAAGTAGTTTTAGTTTTTGATTCCCTATGTGCCTCTTGGAAGACTTGTTCTGTCAATATGCCAAAGCAGAGGAAATAAATTGCTTAAGAATCCCAGAGGTTGCTTTGCATTGTAACCAGAGCCACTGTCAAAATATGTTTGTTCACTGGAAAACCTGTTTTACAAGTGGGTTTTCCTTGTATTTGGGGGAAACCCTTTTGTGCCAGTCAACAAAAACATCTTCTAGATCCTGTTGGAACCAAAAATTAAAGTTACTACTGATATTTAAAAATTACATTTTGTTAGAAGAAAATTTGTGCAACAAAAATGATGGATAGATGTTAAGTATATTTATGCTTTTCATCTATTCAAGGGAACCACTGTACTCTACATACCACTGGCCTTATGCACCAGGTTAGAACACAGCTTTTCAAAATTTTATTTTAAAGCCTGAGGAAATCAAACATACCCACTATCTGCATCTCTCCTTCCAGTCTGTGAAGTGAGTTGCTTCTCTGAAACCTGGTTGTTTGTAACAAGTCCCCTTGTTATACATGGGCTCTAAATGGTTAGTCCGTTTTAGAATTTTCCAAAAGTGACCATAGAACTGACTCAAGCTTTTTGAGTACATTGGTTAGGAATGTTTTGTGGTTTGGCTCACAGACCTGAGGTTACTCCAGTTTTGACAAGAACCACCAGGTTTGCCCTGGCAGATTTCAATATTCAATTATTAGACATGTGCAAGGCACTGCTCTAGAGGGAGTAAAGGGGATAAAGATGTAGGAACAGTCCCTGCTTAGAGTACACAATAACTTGTCATAAGGTCTTATTTAAAAAAGAGTTTCCTAAAAACTGATGTAGTGACAGAGAAGCATCGATCAGATGCTCAAAACTCAGAGGGAAGGTAGGAGAGGGTGGGGGTGAGGGGAAGAGATCTACCAAAGGACTTCTATGCATGCATATAAGCCTAAGTGATGGATGTGGACAACAGGGGGTGAGGGTGAGGGCAGGAGTGGGGGGATAAGATCACATTTGTAACATCTTAATCAATAAAGGGAAAAATTGAAAAAAAAGAATGATGTTAACAAATAAAAACAAACCAAGAATAATAAATAAATAAGTAAGTAAATAAATAAAAAGAGTTTCCTTCTGATTTTGGCAACGAGATGGGCCAAGCTAATGCCAGTAAAAAACAAACATTCTGATACAAAATAAATTTTGCAATTACCATTTAGACAGTCTACAGTCATATGAAGCATTGCCTCTCTAAAACATGTAGGTAGAGAGGGGCCAAATTTTTAAAACCAACAAATAAACAACCTATGGGGTTACCATGAGAATCTCCATAAGCAGTCATATGTGGGCATGGGGCTAGGCATTTATTAAGCACAGAATAATAATTGGTTGAATACCAGCCCAGTGCCTTAGGCTTTATAGACTATAGCAAGTAGCTATGGCTGTATAACAGACTACCCCAAAATTCAGTGAGTTAAAACAGTGACCATTTGTTACTGCTCAAGGGTCTGAATGCTTCTTTTAGTTGTGGCTGGACTCACTCACGTATCTGCAGTCAGCTGTGGTGCATCTGTAGGCAGCACTTCTGATTTTTGACTGAGCTCATTCATTGGTTTTGGGGTCAGCAACGTGCTGGTTTAGCATGGTCCTGGCTGGACTGAATTCAACTGCTTCATGTGGTCGCTCATCCTTCAGCAAGTTAGCCTGGCCTTCTTCACATGGCTCTGCCTTCAGGAAAAGCCAAGTTCAGACATCATTCGAATGAAGTCAGGGTTTTCTCCCAAGAGGAAGAATACATGGCTATTTGTTGGTTGAGTAGCACAAAAGTGTCAGCCATAGTACTTGTAGAATAATGAAGAGGAACCACCCTGCATCCCTGCATCCCTGGCTATTAAACAAAAAAAAGATCCTATATCCCTGACTTACAAGAAAAAGAAGAAGAGGAAGAAGAAGAAGAGGAAGAAGAGGAAGAGGAAGAGGAAGAGGAAGAGGAAGAAGAAGAAGAAGAAGAAGAAGAAGAAGAAGAAGAAGAAGAAGAAGAAGAAGAAGAGGAAAGAAAGAAATCTAACATTATCTGAGTACCCACTGTGTGCCAGCTTCTGTGCTGTTTGTAGATGATTTTCTCTTATTTCAGCCTCACAACAACCATATGCAATACTTATCATCATCTCCATTTCTCAGAAGAGAACACAGAAGTCGAGTGACCTCCCCAAGGCCAATAAGTGGAAGACCTGGGCCTCAAACACAGTGATCTGGGCGTCCTTCCCATAGTGTCACCTGGCTGAGAGGAAGGGTGTTTGATCATAGGCTAGCTAGCTGGCACTCAGGGTGCAGCCTCTGGGCTTTGTGACCACTTGTTAAGTATTAAGCACTTCCTAAACAACAGTTGGGGTGCAGCGGTGCCAGCCTAGAGGCCGGCTTTCCTCCCAGGTTTTGGTTCCTCTATAAAAGTGTTCACAGTAGGGTTTCAGGAACAGAGGGCCGTGGCCAGCACATTGCTCATTTCGTTAAACCCAATAGCAACCTGGCATGTATATAGTCCAAGCCTGGCCAGACATACCATTCAGTTTTACTTTGTCACTTCCAAGGGAGTATCCTGCTCCTTCAGACTCGCTGCTGTGCAGGAGTATTTATAGAGTGTTCTGGATAAGGAGGTCAGGCAAACATTTGAAGAGACAGATCACAGACTACAGGGACACCACTGTCTTTTTCCAGGGCAAGCCGGGAAAAGAAATTGGATGCTGAACCAGACAGTGTCTGCGGTACCAGCTAAATTGGTACAGCATGCCCATGTGAGGCTAGCAGTCAGGGGAAGGACTGAAGAAAGAACTGTAATGTTATTATTCTCAAAGAATGTATTTTTAGTACACTGTGTGTAAGGTGTGACTCTCTTCTGGGGGAGCAACACAGAATGAAAATTTGCCAGCTGCCACCATACAATGAAGAATTCAGGTAGTTAAAGTCAACAAATCATGTATATAACTTCAAAGAAATTTCCCAGAGTCTCTCAGATGTGTTTTTATTTTATTTATAGACACAAATTACCTCAGTATTCTTAATATAAACTAAAAGTTCTTATGTCAGAATCTCTTTCTGATTTTCTTATATAAATTTCTCTGAGTTTTTTTTTTTTTTTTGTGTGTGTGTGTGTGTGTGTGTGTGTCATCTAACAAGACATCAAAGCAGTGGTCTCTAACCTTTGATGATTGTGTCCCATCAATAAAAATCCTTGTGCCCTAGTTGGTTTGCCTTAGTGGATAGAGCATTGTCCAATGGATTCAAGGGTCCGGTTTTGATTCTGGTCCAGGGCATGTACCTCGGTTGCAGGCTCCATCCCTGGTTCTGGTTGGGGCACATGCAGGAAGCGACCAATCGATGTGTCTCTCTCACATTGATGTTTCTCTCTCTGTCTCTCCCTCTTCCTTCCGCTCTCTCTAAAAATCATTGGAAAAATATCCTTGGGTGAGGATAAATAAATAAAACAAAACCATTACAATTAAAAACAATGATTTAAAAAAATAAAGCAAATAGAAATCCTTGTGAATTAATCTCCAATCTTTGTATATTTATTCATTGAGAAATCATATCCCTGTACTGCTGCATTAATAGTTTATGTATGATAAAAACAGGCCAGGATTAAATTTTAAAGGCGAAAAATAAAGATTAAGTTGTTTGCAAAGTACTTTTAAATTATGTTTGACTTAGTGACAGTGCATCAACCACTGCTTTTACTAATTAGCACAATATGATTAAATATACTTCTTTAAAAAACAGCATGATTTATGACCTAGTGACACTGCAATACAAAATTTAGAGCTAGTTCAGTTTCTTACAATATTTGACTTGTTTTAATCTTTTTAAAAATTGAGATATATTACATATCATAAAATTTACCCCTTTAAAGTATACAATGCAGGGTTTTTCAGTAGATACAGAAAGTTGTGCAGCCATCACCACGACTCCAACTTAATATTTTCATTACCTCTGACAGAAACCCTATTTTAGTCACTCTCTATACCCTCTTTCCCCTTGTCCCTGGCAACTACTAATCTGCTTTCTGTCATTACGGACTTACCTCTTCTGGACATTTCACATAAATAGAATTTGTGCCTGGATTCTCTCACTTAGCAAAACGTTTTCAAGAGTCATCCATGTTGTAGCATGTATCTGTACATGTATCAGTTGATGGGCATTTGGATTATTTCTACTTTTTGCAGATTATGAGTAATGCTGCGATGAACGAACATTTATGTACAAGCTTTCATGGCATATATGTTTTCATTTTTCTTGGGTATATACCTGACCCAGTCTAACTACGTTTAACTATTTGAGGAAATACCCGATTGTTTTCTAAAGTGGCTATGCCATTTTAAAATCCAGCCAACACTTGTTTTCCTTCTTTTTGTTATAACTATCTAAGTGAGTGTGGGTGTTATCTCGCTGCAGTTTTCATTTACATTTCTCTGTTCACTAATGTTGAGCATATTTTCATGTGCTAATTGGTGATTTGCATATCTGTTTTTAGAGAAATGTCTATTCAAATGCTTTGTCCATTTTTAAATTGAGTTATCTTTTTATTGTCAAGTAATGAGTTTTTTTAAATATATATTTTGGACATTTGACCCTTATCAGATGTATGTGATTTACATTTTTTTTTCAATCTGTGGGTTATCATTCTACTTTCTGATAGTGGCTACTCCAAGACCAAAGATTTTATTTTGTAAAAGTTGATCTATTATTATTTTTTGGTTGCTTATGCTTTTGGTGTCCTATCCAAAGAACCATTGCCTACTCCAAGGTCATGAGGCTTTACAACTGTTTTCTTTTAAGAGTTATAGTTTTAGCTCTTTCATTTAGGTCTTTGATTCATTTTTAGTTCTTTTTTTTATATGGTATATGGTAGAGGTCAACTTTATTCTTAGAATGTGAATAGCCAGTTGTCCCACCACATTTGTTGAAAATACTTTTCTTGCCCCTGTTGAATTAGCATGGCATCTTGTCAAAAATCAACTAACCATAAAGGTATGAATTGAATTTATTTTTGGACTCTCAGTTCTATTCTAGTGATCTATGTGTCTCAATACTGAAAAGATAACTCACAAAGATCCTTAGATCAAATGTGAAAAAATTGTATTTTTGGCTCCTTTTACTATCATTTTTTATCACATCTACCAGGTATAATTGTTTGGCTGAAGACATGGTTGGTAAATTTTCATCTTTTTTGACATCTGACTTGATCTAGCAAACCAATAGTAAGGCATTGAATTTTCTCCCCGCTTTTAACATGCAGATACAAAACTCACTAAAATTCTTCATTTAGAAGATTTTAAAACAGATTAGCAAATTCTTTTTCCATGGTTTCAAAAATGCAATCATAAGAGTTTTTAGAAGGTGTCATTATGCTTTTTTAATTTTAGCAACAAAAACTGTGGGAGAATGAAAACATTTTCAGGGATTGGTTTACAATATAATCTTTTCATAGCTCAAGTTTGTTAGCTTATTGTCTAAAGCATGTACAGTGAGAAGTATCAGCTCTTAAATTTTATTATTATCTGTGTTTACATTAGTATCTTCTTCAATCCATAGTTTTTTGTTTTTGTTTTTTGTTTTTGCAGTAAATAATTTTAAGCCGAATGTCCATTTAGAAAGATTATTTTATTTAAGCCCAGCTAATGTGGCTCAGTGGATGATTGTGACTCAAGAACCAGAGGTCATGGTTTGATTCCTAGTCAGGGTATATGCCAGGGTTGCAGGCTCGATCCCCAGTAGGGAGTTTGCAGGAGGCAGCTGATCAGTGATTCCCTCTCATCATTGATGTTTATATCTCTTTCTCCCTCTTTCTTCCTCTCTCTGAAATCAAATATATATATAATGTTTTTATATAAAAAGTATATAGTTAAAACTACATAATATAATCTGTTGGGTTTTCTGTTTCATTAGTTTTTTGTTTGCCTTTATTATTTCCTTATTTCTATATTTTGAGGGATTATTCTACTTTTTTTGACTTCTTAAGTCAGGTGTTATTAATTTTTAGCCTCACCCCCATGTATTTAAATTTTCCCTCTAAGAGCTGCTTTAGTTTCATCTACAAGATTAGAGAGTATTTTTATTATCATTGACTTTCCAGAATGTTCTAAGTTTCATATCATTTCTATGTTGATACATAAGTATAAGTATTTCTCTCTCTTGGACCACAGCCAGCATGGCTAGAGAGCGTACATGACTCCTGAGTAGGGGCAATGGGGGATTGAGAAAATGAAAGAGACAGACACAGAGAGTGTAGGGACAGCTGGCCCTCTGATGGAGAGACAGTGACCCAGAGCTGGTGCAGTATGTTTATTATATATAACAGGATTCCAGGAAGTTTTACTAGAATTTAAAACAAAGGGAATTATGTGAAATCATAGTTAAAGATCAAGCTGTAATTCTTCATTCTTGTGGCTTCTTTGTAATTGTCACTCCCAGATAATTGCACCCATTCCTTGTGCCTGGCTGAATTTAGATAATAAAACTCACCCCCTGGCACCTGAGCTAAGGGTCAGGCTGACAACATACCTGCCTCTGGCACGGTATGTTTCCAGGAATGTGGCTCTGCCAATGCCACTGTACTCAACTGATTATAATCAAAGAAATGTTCATGTATCTTCCCAGGGTCTCTCTACACATAAACTATATGTGATTTAAAAATTCCCAGTATAGGAGGGTCTCTATTTTTTGTTGTTGTTGATGTTTAGGTCATGCATTGTTGCCAGAAAAAGTAATGTGCATACTACTTATTCTTAAACTTTGTTAACGTGTTCTGTAGCTAATACCTGGTGGATTTTGGAAATGTTTGCCAGAGTTAATCACACTACAGAGTTTGAGGACAGTATCCACACTTCAAAACAGGTTCTTCCACAATGTTAGTCAGTCGGTCCAGCTATAACATTAGCACTTGTGGTAGTAGGAGAAAAGTCTATGGAGCTCACTAAGAGTCAGTTCAGCCTGGGACTAACTATAAAGAGCTTCAGCCAACTATAATATTAAAAGGGGCAAACCCCAAGATTTCCCTCACTTCTGATACCCACTGCAACTTCAGAGCTTGCCCAAAAGCACTCTGAGGTTGTAATTTGCTTGGAGGACTCATAGAACTCACTGAAAGCTCTCCTACTCATGTTTGTGGTTTATTACATGGAGAGGATACAGATTTAAATCAGTCAAAGGAGACAGTGACCCAGAGCTGGGTCACTATATACAGCATGATTCCAAGACATTTTACTAGAACTTAAAACAAAGGGAATTATGTGAAATCATAGTTAAAGATCAAGCTGTAATTCTTTATTCTTGTGGCTTCTTTGTAATTGTCACTCCTGGCTAAGCCCAGATAATTGCATCCGTTCCTTGTGCCTGGCTGAATTTAGATAATAAAACCCACCCACTGGCACCTGAGGCAGTACCAGCATGTGGGGGTGCCAAATGCAAAGCTTCTATCATCTTCTGCGGAATCAGGATGCACTATTGTCCTGGCATCAGCACGTGACAGTGCCCACAGAGTGTCGTCAACCAGAGATGTTCATCTTTGCCTCAGAGTCCAGAGATTTTTAAATTAATTTTTTATGAGTAAGGTGTACTACATGTTAATGTAATAAGTGTTCACAGCTTTTATTGTGGCTCCATTGTGTAGACACGACTGAGTGATTGATTGACCACAGGTTTGAACATGCCTCCAGCTTGATCTATATACTGTGCGACCCAAAGCCCTCATTCTACAGGTTCTGTGTAACAATTGAAGTGAAGCTTAGGAGTTAAGTCTCAGAGTTTTCTCATTTTTGGAAGCCTCTCTTGAGCCAACTGGATCCAGCCCAAGTTTTCCTGGCTCAGGTTTCATTCTCCCCAGAGAGTAAAAAATCTCTTGAATTCTTAACTACCTCTGGGTTTGAAGGCAGAGCTCTCTTTTGTGAGCCTGATCAATGAGGAACCCAGGTTTTTGTCAGGAAAGCCAGTCCTTGTCAAAGTCTTCTTAGCTTCCCAGGAAACCTAAGATGTAACTTTCTCCCAGAACCCCTTCCCTGACCCTCCATTTGAGTGATTCCCTCCTCCCTTTATGCTTCATAAAATTTTGTTGCTGGGTTAGAACATTTATCAAAAGCCTGTTTTCCTTCCGGTTATTTACTCTTCACTAAACTGGGACTCCTACTTTAGTCATCTTTGTATCTCTGCTACTGCCTAATCCAGAGCAATAACTACTATAGAGAATGAACTGGGACTTTGAAATTCAGACAACTGGCAGGAATAAGAAAAAGACACAGTTGGTATGAATTTCATATAGGCCCAGACATTGATGTTTCCATAAAAACTTGGACTAAAATAACATAGGGGGAAAAGATCGTTAAATGTGTGACACGATTTAAAGAAATATTTGGAAGAGGTGGAAGATTGTCCAAATTCTTGAAGCCCAACTCATAAATTCTGCAATCCACATCTTTTAAAAAATGTGTGTGTGTGTATTTGTGCAGCTAGAACAAAATATAGACTCATTTAAACTACAAAAGGGACCATAAGTTCTGTTATGTTTGTTAAAAACATACTTGCTGTATATTGTGATCACTTCTTATATATTAAAGGGTAATTATTTTTCAGTTCTTTAGACATTTAGAAGATACTGATCAGTCAATGCCTGATTGCATGTTCAGTTTGAAATGTTATTGCTAACACATTTGATTCTTAAATTTGCACACACACAAAAAACAATGGCATGGGATTTCACCCTCATACAGTGCTCTCTAAAGGAAGTTAGGTGCGTATGCCAGAGTGGATAGAAAAACTGCCCAGGAGCACTTCTGTAATGTGTCTGACAGTAAGCTTTTCGTTGCCAAGGCATTCATTTCAAAGACATCCATCTTAAATTTAAGTATTGCCAGCATTATAACATGGTTGACAGTAAAACAACTAGTTAAGAAGATAAGCAATCCAATCAAAAAATGGGCAAAGGACCTAAGTAAATACTTTTTGAAAGAGGTCATACAGAAGGCCAAGAGACAAATGAAAATATACTCAAAGTCACTAATCATCTGAGAGATGCAAATCAAAACAGTAATGAGGTACCACTCACACCTGTCAGAATGGCTGTCATCAACAAATCAATAAATGACAAGTGCTGGCAAGAATGTGGAGAAAAAGGAACCCTCATGCACTGCTGGTGAGAAGGCAGACTGGTGCAACCACTGTGGAGAACAGTACGGAGTTCCCTCAAAAAATTAAAAATGGATCTCCCATATGACCCAGTAATCCCACTTCTGGGAATATATCCCAAGAAATCAGAAACACCAATCAGAAAGGACATATGCATCCCTATGTTCATAGCAGCACAATTCACCATAGCTAAAATATGGGAACAGCCTAAGTGCCCATCAGCAGATGAGTGGATTAAAAAATTGTGGTACATCTACACAATGGAACACTACACTGCTGTAAAAAAAGAAGGGACTCTTACCATTTGCAGCAGCATGGGTGGACCTGGAGAGCATTATGCTAAGAGAAATAAGCCAGTCAGAGAAAGATAAATATCACATGATCTCACTCATTTGTGGCATGTGATGAACAACATAAACTGATAAACAAAAATAGAGCCAGGGAGGGAAAAATCTTTTAGAATATAATAGAAGTAATCCTGTTATTTGTAGATTTTTAATATTTCCTACAACTTTTGTGATATTATACTATGTTAGTACAATTTTGGCAATATTATATTTGAAATATTTTTTCTTGAAATATTAATGTTTATTGCATGTAACATTATATTTAAAATCGTTTTTCTTAAAAAAAAAAAAAAA
>PVJC01029608.1:0-21749 GCA_004026665.1 Murina feae | reverse complement strand
GGGGGGGGGGGGGGGTAGTTAGGGGCAATCAGGCTGGCAGGGGAGTGGTTAGGAGAAATCGGCAGGTGGGAGGTCAGGAGCCAGCAGTCCTGGATTGTGAAAGGGATGTTCACTAGGATTGGGCTTAAACGGGCAGTTGGACATCCCTCAAGGGGTCCCAGATTGGAAAGGTTGCAGGTTGGGCTGAGGGACACCACCCCCATCCCCCCACTCCCACTCTGTGCACGAATTTTATGCACTGGACCCCTAGTTCCTTAAATAATTTCGATCATATTGCCTACCTTGTCTGAAACGTTTAGGAAACAAAAATATTTCAAGTGCAGAAAGGAATCCCAGACCTTGCCTATTGAGGCCCTACAATGATCACCCCTACCACTCCTTGACATCTGTTAAACTAGCTCAAATCTATTTCCCAGGGTTTGAAATGTTGTTCTCACTGTGCTCAGAGAGCTGTGTTCATTATTTTAAAACAGATTTCACTTCCTGATTACTTTAGAGAGAGGTAAAATTGGTGAGTCTTAGAAATATACTTGCCTTGACACAAATTACTAACTAGGCAGTTCTCACATAACTATGCCCACCAGGCAGGAATCATCGATTGGCAACAACTGGCAAGGGACCATGGGAGCAAAGTTCCCTTCCTGCTACAACTACTTAGGGGTCTCCCATTTGTCTCCTCCCTCTCCTCCACCCTCCCTCTCACCTTCCTCTCCTCTTCCCCACCCCAGCATTAAATAATATAAAACAACGTTGTCATTCCGCATAATTAAAGGCCATTTTAGAACAAGAAGCATAATCAGTTCTCTATTTACATATCTGTTCTTAAAATGAAGGCCATTAAAAATGAGAAAAAAACACACAAAATAAAAAGCCTCTGTAAGTTGTCAGGGTTTGATGTGTGTAGCAAGAATTTTGAGTAGTTCACCAAAATTTTAATCACTGTCTTCTGCTGTAGAAACGTGCATTTGTTAATTGGATTTCTGCTCCTTGCACCAATTCAGAAAGGGCGCTCCGCTCCTCCTTTTCCACTCCGGCAGGCAGCGCAGCCTCTAATTGACTTTTTTCCTAATACTTTTCTTTCCCCCAAATTCCTTTCTTTTCTCCACATAAGATTTTTAGAGCTCATAACAAGCTACAAAGAGCAGTAAGAATTAGCAGCACTGAGAAGCCTTGCCACTTTTTATGGAGCAAAAGCTGACAAACAGAACTTTTCTTCAATTAAAAAATAAAGTGTTCACACCATTTAATTTAAATAAGAAAAATAAGGCAGTGCTCAAATCAATTAAGGGTAAATTAAGTCAAAAAGTGAAATTAACATAGATAATACAAATTTTTTTATTATGGAAAATTTTTATAACTTTGATTTATATATTAATGCACTACTTCCTAATACAAAAAACAAACTGTCCATCTGTAATGCTGTTCCCTCAACCATTTTTTTCCATCTATAAGTTGAAAAGCTTCAACCAATGAGAAAAATCTGGTATACATCTAAGGTAAAAGTTTAAATATTGATTTATGATTTACTTTAATATTATTTACTTTGAGTCACAGATCTTCTTACATCAATAAACAGCATTTATTAAAATTAAAGGTTTTTTTTTTAACTTAAAAATTCCAAAGTACTGACATGATAGTATGCTACTTTTTGTCAGTCAAAACCACTAAGGTATACTTAAATAACCAAAAAAATTTAAGGTATACTTAAATTGGTAACTTATAACCAATAACTCAAATTACTAGTTCACGACAAATAACTTCTTATTTAGTCAAATATTTTTCTTTACATTTGCCTCTGTGCACTGGCATTATACATTATAGCTCAGGAAAACATCTAAATTTTATTTTTGCTAGAAGCACGTATAAAAACTACCTTTCTGTAATTAGGCAGCTAGCCCTCTATCCTGTTCTTGGCACTCACATGGCCTTGTACTTCCAATAGTCTTAGCTGTCATGTAGCTAGCTGCCCATCTCTTCGGTTATAGTTTGTCTACATCCAGAAAAGATGTATGACTAGTGACAGTCTAAAGAAGGGTCAAGTCTAATTTAAATCTTATGTGCAATTCTATGATTTGTGTTTTGATCTCCATTGTCACAAGATTCTCTGAGAGGAAATAAACACCAATTCTATTTTCTCAAATGTAAGAAACACAAAGTGATCCAGAGAGGATGATGGATTGGGTCTAAGCAGGAAAGCAGAAGCCACTACAAGTATTTATTAAGCTACATGAAGAGAATTTCATTAAGAAACCCAGTTATTCCGATGAAGGAGAAGTTGAGATGAACTGGAGAGGCTAGTGTGAGCCAGAGCCTTAGCAATGGCAGCAAGCCACAGGCACCCCTTCCTTTCGGAGGGACAAAAGGAAGAGTCAGTGTTACTATGATCCATAAGGCCATGGTCACATATGCAACCTGGAGCTGCAGGGGACCTGTCCTGGGCTGGGACCAAGGAGTGGCTAAAGCTGTTACTAACAGTACTTCCTTGGAGGAAGGGAGAGAGAGCTTTCCCTCTCTTTGGGTACCTGCTTCCCACTAAACGCCGCCGCCTGCAGAGGGAAGCCCCCTGTGATATAGAGGAGCATGCTGAGAGGAAAGGATGGATCTGAGGGCAAGCAGACCTAGGACTAGCACAAAGCAAAAGGAAGGAAGAGGGGAGAAGAGCCGGTTCCAGCAACGAAAAGAAGTAGTCAGTGTAATAGGAGATCTTTGCAACAACCTGGAACAGGGATAATTGTCACAGTACTCGAGCACCTTGCCTGAGAAACCCAGGGTGCAAACCAACTAGCTTTCTTCTCTGAGCCAGAGGAAAGCTGTAAAAGTGAAAACTTTTGTTTCATTTTTAAAGATCCAAAATTGACAGACAACTGAAAAATACCCCTGATCAAACATAATAACCAAGTATTTTCTCTAGTGAATGTAACAGAGGAAGCTCCAGAGGGGAGCTTTTTCTTGGGGGAAACAAA
Organism: Murina feae; assembly: GCA_004026665.1. Lineage (NCBI taxonomy): Eukaryota > Metazoa > Chordata > Mammalia > Chiroptera > Vespertilionidae > Murina > Murina feae. Next base: position 18,786 of record PVJC01029608.1, on the reverse strand, counting down.
ATGTGTTGGCCAATCAGCCCGCTGGGATACAATCAATAGAAAGGAAGTCTACGGCGGGGGGAAGCAGCTAAGTTTCTGAAGGTTTTGTAAATACAGTGATAAACAACGTTTGTGTAAATGCCTGTGATACCTCTGGGCTGGAGAGCACACATGTGAGGAACTCAGCTGCCTTTAGTCAACGGACTCTGTTGGATTCTAATACTGGGCCAGTGTGTCTGCAGAAGAGGGAGATCAGGACCAAACTTTATTCCCAAAAGAAATACGTAAAATTAGTAATAATATGTAGGCCTAAATTCTGGTTCACTATTGAGGTTCCAAGCTAAAATTTCAGAACACGCACTCCTACTGTCCTATAAAGAACTTAATCTCTGACTAATACAGAATTACTATGGAAAAGAATTTTCTGTTTCCAAAGAATATGACTACAATAAAGACACATAATCTTCCTTTCAGTATCCAAGAGCCCATGTACATCATCATTATAAACATCATGCAATGTTAAATAAAATAGTAAAGAAAAATCAGATTATTTGGATTCTCTATTGATGACCGATTGACACAGGATGAGCATGTACTATATTTAAATGTGTGTGAGACTTGATATATATATATATGTACACATGCAGGCACTTCCTATGGCTCATGTGCCCAGGTCAAGTGAAAATAGCGCTTAAATAAGATAGTTGAATTAAAAATAAAACACTGTTATAAATACTTAAAACTAGTAAGTCAATATGTGTCATTGTTTTGTTATCAATTGAATATGTTTTAAATTAGATTCTATTAACTCTGTAATTCTCAGTAACTGTTTATTTTAAATTAATAAATGAGATTAGCTTACTTTTTCCCCTCAGTAGTCAATTCCTTCATTAAGTTACATTATGACTATTCTCACTGAGCCTCAACCTGGTTTCCCTAATGCCTATAGCCTGTTCTATTGATTTAGAGATGAGATCCCATCTGTGTCCAGTATCACTTTTCACACATAAACCATGAGACTCAGTAAGGTAGACTCACACTGATCCTTAAATAAAACTTCTGTCAAAAAAACAGTGTGAATGAATTGAAAATTTAAAAGAACATAAAAGCAACAACTCCTATCATCTTTCTTGGATAAAGACTGACCTCATGTGTTAAGAGACCAGATAAATATAGTTGAAACCCATTTTCACAAGAATATTTGAAACAAAACCCACAATTTAGAAACAAATGCATAATAAAAATTCAAGGAGTGAACTGAGGATAATACAAGCAAAGTGAAATAGTATTTAAGATATAAAGCCAAGACCCAAGAAAGACCCTTTCAAAAAAGACTGCCAACTCCCTCATTTCAGGTTTATATATTTAACTGAAGCCTAAGGCAGCCATTTTATCAAATAAAGATGTGACAAAGAAACTCATTTTTTCATTTTACTTGTTAGAACTTCCACAAACTGAGTGATTTGGAAGATAAATTCATTTAGTCTACTAGTGCCACATTAACACACTCTGCTATAGTAGCTGCTGAAATGAAAATGTAGCACAAACACATACTAGAATACATTATGACTAGAGTATGAGTAATAGAATTATAAAATATAAGAAAAATAGCCTCCATGAACAGGTATCACCGACTTAGAATGAAAAAACACATGTTGTAAATTGATACAGCTTATATTGACATTGCCTGTACTGATTTAAAAGATGAAAAGGAGTCACTAATCTGTGTAATATTAAGAAACAACAGTGTGTCCCCCTGATTCTGTGTATTGCTATGCAGAATTTTTAAAATACTTTTATCAAAAAATACGATTTTCGTTGTTCAGTGTGGTAACTTAAACAGATCATTGAATAATCCTTAAAAGGTCAGCAGGGAAAAGAAAAAGAAACAAAGACAGACAGACAGCTGTCAATCTTAACGTCCAGCAGTGAACCTCATGAAGTTTTTAAGGAAGATTTACTTCGTGAAAATTATTTTTCATTTTTATTTTAATGAAAGAATATTAAGCGGGTTAGGACTAAAGGTAAGAACTTTCATACACCGCGACGAACATTTTCCTCAGTAATTAATTTTATTTTTTCATCTGCTTCTTTAGCTATGTGTGAAGCACTCTGCCAACCCTGGAGAAAGGCAGGTACTATTATTATCTTCACTTTAAAGGTAAGGAAACTGAGGCAAAGAGATTAGGTGATTTGTTCAAGGTCCTACAATCAGTGGTTACCCATTAGCTCTGATGACAGCAGTTAAGTGGTTTGCTGTTCCAAACTTTTAAGAAAAAAAATTAATGGACCAGACACAGGTATTCTCAACACTTGGTTTTTGGCTTAACTACTAAAGAACCACAGAGGACCAAAAACACGCTCATGCAGCCAGATCCCTCCATAGTATGCATAGGGTCACGCTCACTACAGAATACTTCAGAGCTTAATGAATTTAAGAATATGTATTTTTCACATACAAAATATCACTCAAGTACTATAATTAGTCAGAAATAAATTATAATCTCTGACTGAACAGCAATATCACCGCTAAAGTAGCAAAATAAGCAGTATGTTCTTCGTTTAGAACAAGACAGTTAAAAAGATCAATTAATTGCCTGGAAATTTAAAAAACAAAAAAGTCCATATTTTATTTCTAGTCTCTAAATAAGTAAGAAAATGAAGATGAAAATCGAGTTAGCTGCATGAATGAACATACTTTCAGTTACTTATGTTAAATTGACTAAAAAATAATAATTTTTGTTTTCCTTTAGAAAACATTTCATATTTTCAAACATACGTACTTTTAAAATGTGAGGTTTTTTTAAAAAAGTGATCTAAATTTGATTACGGTCTAAAAAATATCAGAAGCTTGGGCATTTTATTTAGCTGCCACCATCCCCCCCCCCCAAAAAAAAAAACTGTTTATAAATAAAAACTAGCAAACATAAAAATCTTCAATCAAGCCCATACCTGCCATATCCCAAGGAGAACTCCATTCCTTTTTACAAACTCAATAACTGAAGCAACGAGGTTTAATGTAGTTCAGAATTAATATTACTACTTAATAAACAGTCACAACTTTAAAATATATTAACAATCTAAAAAATACATCTATCCCTCTATTATGAAAAATACAAAATTTTTACATAGCATATACTAAAAATAAACTTTTCTGTCAAAATTTCTTCGCCATCTTCCTTAATAGTCATCCATAATAATACCAGCGTAATGTGCTAATTAGACTGGACTTCCTTGAGGTTAAGCCAGGGCTGCGAGGGAAGCCGGGTCCCGGGTGCCAGAGGGAAGCCAGTGCCGGCAGCCGGGGGAAGGAAGGCCTACTCTTACACAGTTTTCGTACTTCGGGCCTCTAGTTTAAAATAAAATCTACCTGACTGATTGTAAGTATTTGAACTGATCTGATATAAATCAATTCATAAGGGATGTGTGGCAATTCACAAACCCACAGCATTTCTGCGGTTTGCACTCCAATTACATGTAAAAATAATTTGCCGTTGGACATTGCAGATTCCATAAGCCTATTTGTTCAACCAATTTTTAAATTAATATTAGGTTAATATATTATTAAGTATTATGCTGAGCATCTCCAATGCTACTATGTGGAGAAAAGGGAACCCTAGTACATTGCTGGTGGGAATGCAGACTGGTGCAGCCACTATAGTAAACAGTATGCAGTTTTCTCAAAAATTAAAAATGGAACTGCTATTTGACCCAGTGATCCCACTTCTAGGAATATATCCTAAGAAGCCTGAAACACCAATCAGAAAAAAATATATGCACTCTTACATTTATATTAGCACTCTTTATAATAGCTAAGATCTAGAAATAGCCCAAGCGCCCATTAGTAGATGAGTAGATAAAAAAAGCTGTGGTATATTTATACCATGGAATACTATCCAGCTGTAAAAAAGAAGGAACTCGTACCCTTGAGATAGCATGGAGGGATCTGAAGAGAATTATGCTGAGCAAAATAAGCCAGTCAGAGAAAGACAAGTATCACATGATCTCACTTAAATGTGGGATCTAATGAACACAATAAAGTGATGAACAAAATCGATCCAGAGACACAGAAGCATGGAGCAGACTAAGGAGTCTCAGAGGGAATAGGGGAAGCAGGGTGGGAACAGATTACCTAAAGAAATTATAGACATGCTAGAGGAGGGTAGGGGGGTTGCCTCAGTCCAGCCTGCACCCACTCCAATAAGGGACCCCTCAGGGGATGTCCAACTGCTGGGGATACCCTGATCAGGCCTAAACCAGCGGTCGGACACCCCTCTCACAATCTGGGACCACTGGCTCCTAACCACTCACCTGTCTGCCTGCCTGATTGCCTCTAACTGCCTCTGCCTGCCTGAGCGCCCCTAACTTTCCTCCCCTGCCGGCCTGATCTCGCCTCCAACTGCCCTCCTCTGCCAGGGTGAGCTTTGGTAGTTTGTATCTTTCAAATAAATTTTCCATTTCAAATAAATATTTTTTGTATCTTTTCCATTTCAAAGAATTTATTGCATTTACAGGCATAAAAATGTCCATAATATTCCCTTGTTATACTTTGAATATCCACAGAACCTCAAAGTTATGTCAATCCTTTGAGTCGTGACACTGGCAATTTGTGTTCTTTATTTCTCTCTCTTCCTTAATCAGTCTGAATAGAAATTTATCAAATTTATTTTACAAAAAAACAGCTTTTGGTTTTGTTAACTTTCTCTGCAATTTTGTTTTCCATATAATTTATTTCCACTTTGAACTTTATTATTTCTTTTCCTGTTTCCTTTGAATTTAATTTGCTATTTTTTTTGTCTCAAGTGTCAAAAGGTAGAAACTAATGTCATTGATTTGAGACCTTTCATTTTTTTCTTATATAGGCATTCAGTGCTATTACCCCTCCCCCTTCTCTGCACAGGATACATTTCAAGACCCCAGAGAAGGCATGAAATTGTGAATAGTATCAAACTCCATATACGTTTTTTTTTCCCTATACATAAATGCCTATGATAAAGTTTAATTTTTAAGTTAGACAAGAGATTAACAACATAATCGAATAATTACTGTAATAAACTGTAACAAAAGTTGTATGAATATAGTCTCTCTCTCTCAAAATAGCCTCTTGTTTTGTATATACATCCCAGGAGGAATGGATCAGAATGGCAAGAGACTTTATCACACTACTCAGAACAACACATTTAAATTGAAAACACATGAGTTGTTTATTTCTGGAATTTTTCATCCAATATTTTCAGACTATGGCTGACCGCTGGTAACTGAATCCACAGATGGGTGAGGGGAGGACTACGCACTGTAATTTTTCCGAAAGAGCACTCTAGCAGCGTTGCACTAAATCCAATGCGTTGTGTTTTCATTATCCTTCAATTCAAAACACTTTCCAATTTCTCTTCTGATTTCTCTTTTACTCATGGGTTATTTAGGGTTGGATGCGCACGGAACCCACAGATCTGTGGGGCCCTCTATGTGGTTCTTGACACCCTGGTACTCTGTCCTCTAAATTCTGGCTGCCTTGGCCTCCCTGGATTTTCTGTCTCAACTCTTAACAGTGAACTGAGTTTTGACTGAGTTGTGCCTCCAGTGCTGTGAGCTGGCACCTCTTTCAATGCATTGGACAGGGGCAAGCACAGGGCTCCTCCTGCTTGTTTCTCCTATCTCAGGGATCATTGTCCTTGATATCCGGTGTCCTGAAGACCATGGTTTCATATGTTTTGTCTGATATGTTGGGGAGCACAAGAGACTTGGTTGGAAAGTTGTAAGGAGGCCGTCTGGTAAACGGGAAGTGTGTGGAAGGCCTCCTGCCCTATTTACTGGAATTCTGACTTAGGGGAGATAGGGGAGTGTCAAAGGTGGTGCCTCTAATTATTCCTGGAGCTTTCCAAGCAAGTCTGTGTACGTGCAGACCCCCAGGTGTTTACTGGAATCCTTATGCTTAATCTGTGGTTGCCCTACCCTAGAGTACAATGTAAACATGTGTCTTCCCAAGATTATTCACCTACTAATTGTATCTAAAGATAAAAAGTCCAATAAAGGCCTAACAAGGCAGGCAATAGAGGGGGCTCTGGCCACTAGAGCCAGGGGCCCCTTAGCCCTCTCTTGCACAGCCAAACTGTGTCTGAACAATCTGTAGTTCAGGCACTACTGGTCAGCCCCAGCAGTGTGCTGGTATTTTTTTATTTATTTGTTTGTTTGTTTGTTTGTTTGTTTATTTATTTATTTGGCGGTGGAGAGCGGGCAGGTATCGGAGTTGTTTCCGGGAAGAGAGTAAATCTGGTCCTTATTACTCCAACTTAGCTGAAAGAAGAAATCCATTTTTGTGTTGTTCTTTACATATCACTATGGACTCATGACTTTTATACATTTTGTTTTGTTTTAATATATTGCAATCATTTTCCTTTTTGAGGCTCAAAGTATCTCAATTTAGGCTAGTGAAAGCTACTACATGTTGGCTTTTGGGTCCTTTTGACATGTTTCCACTAATCCCTGGAGTCGCAAATAATATTTAGGCACTAGGGGTTAACTGTTTATTTGCATTGGCTAAACTTGTTTTTAAAAAGTAGAAGAGCAAGATGGAGATATTTTATGTTTATAAATAGGTACTTTGCAATAAAAAGGAACATACCTGTGATGGAGGAGACTAAATTCTGCCACATACGACAACTCACTAACATCTTCAACTGCTAAAGACCTCAGAAGTTTTCATTACTTCTTCCCAAATATGGATCCCCATATTTCCAACCACAGTCTACTAAACCTGACTTTATCTCTCAGCCTGCGTTCACTCGGTCTTAACTGCTTCTGGACTCGCGTTTACACAGTCATAGCAGCTTAGAAGGAAGGCTCCACGCCAGTATTGTTTGAAACTAGCAGAATCTATCTGAAGACTAAGGGTGTGTCACCAATAAATATTGCAAAGTAGATTAAGCATCCAGCCAAGCCTGAGAACGTCGAAGTGAAATTAAGTCCAAGGGATCATTGTAATAGGATATCTCTATTAGCAAACTGAGAGCCAGAGATTTTCTAAATCATAGAAGATTAAACATATTTAGATTGATAGCTCTCAACACTAGCGGTCACATCTCCCTAATTATTTGTGTAAAAATTACATACCCTGATTATTATAAATTATTTAGAAACTATATAGCATGATGATACTAACAGTAACAAAACTATCTAGGAGCATTTATATATTTACAAAATTCTGTGAATGCAGACTACATTTTGTGTAATGTCTTAGTATGTAAACACTATGTCAGAAAGCAAATATTTTAATAAAAAAGCTTTTATTTTATTTAAACCTAAATTCTACCCTTGCTTTTAAAGAGATAAAATAGCTTTGCAAAAGCTATGCATGTTTAAAATGCTATCTTTCCTTTGCCAGAATCCAGGAAACTAAGTATTTCACCACAAACCAGTCTTCTCATCATAGACTTTACTAAGCAGCACAAATGACCTTCAAAACTCTGTGGATCAGCTTTGGTATAAATCCAGTAGATTCTGACTCGGACAGGACAAAGTACCCTGCCAATGATGCTGTATAAAATTTTAATTTTTAAAAAATTATCTTTATTGTTGAAGGCATTACATATGTCCCCTTTTTGCATCATTGACCCCTTCTGGCCCACTCACCAGGCCTTCACCACCCTATTGACTATGTACATGGGTTATGCATATATGTGTATAAATTCTTTGGCTAACCTCTCCCTACCCAACCACTGACCTCTGCCTTCCCTCGGAGCGTCCACAGCCTGTGTGGCCTATAGCCTTAAGAACCTTCTTAGCGAATGGAGCCTTCCAGTGCGCACATTTGCTGTAGCAGCTATTCTGTCTCAGAGAGTAATTCTGATCTTTTATGTACCAGTGTGCCATAACTTTTGGCTAATCACAAAATCCTCAGAGAAGCACTTAATGATCCAATAAGTTTTGTTTTGCCTTTAATGAGTAAAATTTCTAGTGATGGTAAATTCCCACATATGGTCATTGGAACACTTGTGCACGATCTGCTCATCCGAAGGCACTTCTACTCTACACTATACACAGCAAAGATGTAACTAGAAAAACACTCATCTACCAAGATGTTCAGGCATAGTTACAGGAAATGAATAAAAAATTTTAATTACCCATGGTTATACTAAGATGATCTCACAGAGCAATAATTGAGAATAAGGTGCCTACCTTCTCTCTCCATTGGCTGCAGGTTCTGATCCTCAAAATACAATTAAAGCTGCTCAGTCACTTAAGATACAGAACAATCACAGCCTCTGTTTTAGATATATTAGACTAGAACAGTGATTTGATTTTTTTTCTCCAAGTTTACTCTGATTTTTCAGCAATTTAGGTATCTTAGCACCTACCCTAATACGTATTAGTAACTAACATTTATTTAGCACTTATTGCAATCTCGATACTGAGGCAAGCACCTTGCATATATTACTTCAATTAACACCCTAAAAAATTATTATAAGTGGCAGAGCCGAGCTTCAAGCCCAAGCTGACAACAGAGCTCATGCTCCTATCCACAGTGCCTTATTGCTACAGTCCTAGGTAACTTTTAAAAAGCTGTTCTTTTCCTAGAGAGGAAAAAAGAAAAAATTAGTTATTGCTAAACTGTAAGCTTAAACAGACCTGAAGAGATCAAGCCCAAACAAACATGGGCTCTTACCTGTTTTATTTCAGCCTTGTGCTGCTAACACAGCTGTTTTCTAACAGTAGTGAATTGAATCTCAGCTTTTAAGTGGGAAAGGTAAGACTCATCCATTCTCCTAAGTACTATATAAAACAGTTAAAACACATGCAGTGACAATTACAGACAATTGACAGGTAAATTTTATAGTAGCCAGCTTTTCTCATTACATGTAGTAAGAATTAACTGCTAATTATTTTATAGAGTTCTGGGAAGCAGAAGAGATGGCACATAAGTTGAAAGATTACAAAGAAACTAGCATTCCCATCACTGCTAAAATACGAGATTTCATATATTTGGTGTATGTCAAAGCTATAAGGTTAATTTCCTATATATATTCACCACTCTTTCACCTTACATACTCAGCTTAAAAATACACAATGACCACATTCCCTTCTTAAAAGCTAAATGTTTAGAGAACCTAATGACATATGAACACTTAAAACTTCAATCAAAACACTTTCTAAATGCAATACATTATTGTTAGCATTTAAATAATTCTTGTCACATATATCAGTTTATTTCATGCATATATTTCATACTCATTAGCAATAAAAAAGTAAGCTGCTTATTTAAAAAAAATAAATGACCCATTTTAGAAAGGATGGGTTTGGCACTGCTGCCTAACACTGGTTTTAACTTTCCCAAACACTAGCATGCTTCTACAACGATCCATTTCTCTTTCCCTACCATTAGCCAGGACAACTGGAAACCCCGAGGGGAAGTAGCAGGGCGCCTACCTTCGTTAGGTGAATGACTCCTTTAGAAGTTACCGAGCAGCCCATGAAGCCAACGTACTGAAGCTCGGGACAATGCTCCGCAAAGGCTTTCACGGACTGATCTGTCACCTGGGGAAGAGACGCGGAGAAAGTTACTCAGGGGCGTTCCAATGCATTTCGGGCATCAGCTCCTTGAATTCCTTCTGCCCCACTCACATCGTCCATATTTCCCTCGCCATTAGATCGTTTGAGTCAGTTTGCACACGTGCTGAAGTATTTCTTGTGGGCTTCTGAAATCCTCCCTTCACCCCACACCTCTCCTATCATCCCATGTTTTTCCACTTCATAGAAAACATCTCAAAGATGTCGATACCATCTACCTCCACTTCATCTCTCTCTCAGCACATACTTTTATTGACATATAATTCACATACTATAAAATTTACCTTTTCAAAGGTTACCGTTCAGTGGTTTTTAGTATCTTCACAAGGTTGTGCAACCATCACCAATATAAAATTTTAAAACACGTTCATCACTGAAAAAGGAAACCCCATGCCCCCTACTGGCTGTCACTCCCCTATCCCACCCGCTGCCTGGCAAGTTTCTGTCTATGGATTTGCCAAGTCTGGGCATTTTTTTATAATTAAAATTTTACAATTGGTTCCTTAAGTGCAACAGTGATCACTTTATAAGGTGTCTTTCTCCCTTCCAGTGTTTCTTCCAAGAAATCTAGTTTTGCTCCTCACTGCTTCAAATTCTTCCAATTTGGATGGTATAATGTTTAGTTTTATATGTCAACTTGACAATGCCAGGAGGTACCCAGATATCTGGATAAACATTATTCTGGGTGTGTCTGTGACAGTGTTTCTGGATGAAATTAACATTTGAAAAGGCAGAGTAAAGCAAGAATGCCCTTCCCGATGTGGGTGGGGGTCTCTCGCCCAACGCACTTAATGGAACAAAGGCTGAATAAGGACTTTCTGGCTCTCTCAGACCTGGGACATACATCTCCTACCATCAGACTCAAACTTGTTCTGGAACTCAGACCATCAGCTCTCCTATTTCTTAAGCCTTTGGACTCAGACTAGAACTATACTATATACTATCAGTTTTCATGTGTCTCAGATTACTAACTGCAGATTTGGGGCCTTCTCAGCCTCCATAATCACAAGCCAATTCCTTACATTAATTTCTTTACACACACATACACACACACACACACACACCTCATACTGATTCTGTTTCTCTGGAGAACGCTAATGCAATACCTATTAGAATCCCAAGAAATTTATTAAAAACTCTGAGCCAAAGGGGTGAGGCCCAAGAATCTGTATTTTTAACAAGCCCCTGAATGACTCTTAGGCATGTGAAACTTGAGGCCTCCGTGCTATAAAGAAGTCACACAGACAGCTTTTGGCATTTGTACCTGGACCCAATATATTTAAACAAACCGCAGGATGAAATTCCTTTTCGTCTCTCCCCACCTCCAAAAATACCCACATATAAAATGATCTTATAATTGTGCTAATGTTTTCTCCACTGTTCCACAAAGCTGTAGCTTATAAAAGAAGATCCAAATGTTCTCTATCATACACTTAATTTCAGATTCATTTTCCTCATAGTCAAGTTGAACACTCCTGCTGGTTTTTCAAAGAGCAACGACTTACATCTCTTTTGCATTAGCTTTAATATTGGTGACTCTTGTGTATTCTGGATACTGAAAAATAAAGGTATGTGGATAGCATTAATTCTAAAACAACACAGGAGCATTTTCCTAAAATAACAAAACCAACGGCATCCATAGTACATCTGATAAAAGATTAATTCTGCCCTCAAAAGTAAATGCTTCAGCATTATTAACACTAAGGGTGCCACAGACAAATTAAAAATAGGCCTTCCTGACTCTCAGCCAAGATACATCTCCTTTTCATGGACATCTTCAATAGCCTGCACGCTGACCCTCTTTCTGATAATCTTGTCCTCACAAATCTATTCTCCATCCATCAAGCCACAGTGATCTTTAAAAGAGTGTAAATCAGATCATGTCAGTCTGCTCTTAAAAATCCTCCAGTGGTACCAATTATCCTAAGAAAGAAATCCAAACTCCTATAACCTACAAGGCACTGCATGAGCTGACTCTTCCCCGCCTCTCCCATCTCATTTCATCTCAGCATCTTCTCTCCTTGTTCACCACATGACAATCTTCCCATCTATCTCATTCACCACTTTGGGCCTGACCAAAACAGGAACTTCGAAAATAAAAATGAACATGTGGATGAAGTACTGTCTTGTGTGTGTTTTGTTGGGTTTTTTTTGTTTTGTTTTTGTTTTTGTTTTTATTGATATTTTAGAGAGAGAGAGGAAGAGAGAGGGGGAGAGAAAGAAACATCAATCGCCTGCCTCCTGCACATCCCCTCCTGGGGATAGAGGCACACGCAGGTACGTGGGACCAGGAATCGAACCGGCAGCCTCTTGGTGTATGGGACAATGCTCAACCAACTGAGCCACACAGGTCAGAGCAGATGAAGTACTGTTTTGATGCATGTCAATGACTTGTTGGTTCAATAGTGGGGACAAAATTTTTTTATTTTATTTGTTGACTCTATTACAAATGTGCCCCATTTTCCCCACTTTTGCCCACCCAGCCTCCAACCACCTTCCTCTGGCCTTCACCATATTGTTGTCTGTGTTCATGGACTATGCATTTAAGATTTTTAGCTATGCCAAGAAAATTTAAACTTTGATCTTATTGGTTCCAAGTAGCACAAAAAAGCTAAGAATGAGATAAATGGCTTCATGAAGGTAAGGGCAAGATTTTCAAAGAAAGCAACAGCAACACTTTGAATCTGGAGTAATTTTTCACATTGAAAAATTAATGTGAGGAAAATTAGTGGAGTTCTAACTGATCTCACTGAAATGCTCAGACCAATTCAAGGCCTTCTTTCCACCTCCAAGGAAAAAGAGCAAAGCAACAGGGACCGAGGGCTTAGCGAGTCTACTTCCTAGGGGATTTTCCAGGAGGAATACTAACTTTTGATTTACTTTCTTCACGTCTTGCAGTCAATCAGAGAGGTCAGTGGGCCTATGGGGGTGCCCTCACTTTCTGAATGCAAAATAAAACCAGCACAAAGAAACCTGCTTAGGCTAGGTTCTAACTGAGCTTTATGACCAAACAGCAAAAGTATTTCCAGGTATTTGATTTCAGTAAGATTCACCAGACTAGCGAAGCCATATGGATTCTAAATTCAGCTGGAACTGAGCTTAGTTGTCTGAGTATCCCCTCTGACATGTAGCAGGTGTTAACCACAAGAATGGGATATTGGGTCAGGAAAACAGAAGAGCAGTGACACCAGCATTAGCTACCCCAGTCCACGGAGTCAGCAATGTCTTTAAAAATAAAAATGGTTGTGACTTCATATTGAGCGAGTCTTTTTTACTGGTAATTGGAGAATGAGCTTAAAAAACTATCAGATCCCTTGAGTTCCAACATACTGCAAGCCTTTAACTGATGAAGCTATTCGTTAAAGGCTCTGAAAGAAGGGTGATGAAGGAAATATTGAACTTCAAAGTCCAGCAGGTATACACAGGGCAGCTAAAGACTGGCCAGGAGGCTATGCCTGCAGCAGGGCCCACGCCTCCGAGGAGCCATGGCATACTACACCAAGGAGTACCCCAGGAAGGCCTGGCCACAGGCCAGGCTCAGGAAGCACCTTCAGCAGACAACTGGCAGAGAAGGTGATAAAAACACCAAGTAGAAGGAATTTTATTTATCTGCCTACTAGCTACACCATTACTGGTGTTTTGAAAGGGGAACACCATAAAATTTCTCCACTTACTTATACAACTATTTAAAGGCTAATGTAAATTTTTTTTTATCATTTTCACATTCCTTTGCTCTTCTGTATTATGTTTTTCACAGGAAATACTAAGTACCTTACAATTAATGCACTAAAAAGCCTTCACCTTTGAAATAATATTACAAAAACACAAAACAAATGAGCACTTAGTACATAAAAGAAAACAGTTAAATATGGAGACAAATACTTGTATGAATTTGCTTTATGAGTCATTTCAGTAATAAAAATGTTATGCCTTTAGTAAATTTTAAAAATAAATCTAAAAGAGGATTATGTAAACATAAATAATTTTCTTTTAAACCATGGTCAGACACCTGTGTTTGTTATATTATGTGCCACGTACTGTGCTAAATACAATGACTAAGACAGACAGACTACCCTCATGGAATTACAATCTAACAAAAAAAGAGTAAATGCTAAACAAACATAAGTGTGATCCTATATTAATATAGTCATTTGTAGTAGTCAATAAATTTTTATTTTCCATATATGCCATAATTACATAGTTCACATAGAATAAGCCAAAAATATGACTAAAAATTATATTCAATTATTATAAAGATTTTCCCAAACATTCAATTTCATGCCTCGTATCATTGTGGTAACAGTATAATAAACATTCCTATGTGTCATAAGAAAAACAATAATTATTTAAGAATTCATATTCATTAGACTTTAAATTAGCATGATACAATTATTTCATTAACTAAATCAGAAACACAAAGCAGTTAAATTTAATTTGTTTAGCTTTTTATTATGGAAATTTTTAAAAATATAAAAAAGTAGACAAAAAGAGAAAAATAAATCCCCATTTACCAAACATCTAGCTTCAATAATTACTAATTCAATGATTATTAATTATTACTGCCAATCTTGTTTCACCAATAACCCCATCCACATATAAAACATCACATTTACAACTGTAACAAAACAAAAAAATTAAGATACCTAGGAATAAATTTAACCATGGAGGCAAAGGACCTGTACTCAGAAAATTATAGGACACTGAAAAAAGAGATAAAGGAAGACATAAACAAATGGAAGAATATACCGGATTGGTAGAATCAACATCATTAAAATATCCATAATACCCAAACCAATCTATAGATTCAATGCAATCTCCATTAAAATACCAATAGCATATTGCAAAGACCGGGAACAAACTCTCCAAAAATTCATCTGAAATAAAAGAAGATCCTAAATAGCTGCAGCAATCTTGAGAAAGAAGAACAAAGTTGGAGGGATCACAATACCAAATATCAAGCTATACTATAAAGCCACTGTTCTCAAAACTGCCTGGTACTGGCACAAGAACAGACATATAGACGAATGGAACAGAACAGAGAATCCAGAAATTGATCCAAGCCATTATGCTCAATTCATATTTGACAAAGGAGGTGAGAGCACACAATGGAGTCAAGACAGTCTCTTCAATAAATGGTGCTGGAAAATTGGACATATACATGCAAAAAAAAAAAAATGAAACTAAACCACCAACTTACCCCATACACAAAAATAAACTCAAAATGGATAGAGGACTTAAACATAAGACGGGAAACCAAAAAAATCTTAGAGGAATCCACAGGCAGCAAAATCTCAGACATATGCCAAAGCAGTTTCTTCACCAATACGCTCCCAGGGCAATGGAAACTAAAGAGAAAATAAACAAATGGGACTTTATCAAAATAAAAAGCTTCTGCACAGCAAAAGAAACCATCAAAAAAACAACAAGAAAGCCCACTGCATGGGAGAACGTATTTGCCAATGTTATCACCAATAAGGGTTTAATCTCCAACATTTATAGGGAACTCATATGACTTAACAAAAGGAAGATAAACAATCCGATCAAAAAGTGGGCAAAGGACCTAAATAGACACTTTTTGAAAGAGGACATACAGAAAGCCAAGAGACATATGAAAACTTGCTCAAAGTCACTAATCATCTGAGAAATGCAAATCAAAACGACAATGAGGCACCATCTCACACCTGTCAGAATGGCTATCATCAACAAATCAACAAATGACAAGTACTGGAGAGGATGCGGAGAAAAAGGGACACTCGTGCACTGCTGGTGGGAATGCAGACTGGTGCAGCCACTGTGGAAGACAGTATGGAGTTTCCTCAAAAAATTAAAAATAAAACTTCTATTTCACCCAGTGATCCCACTTCTAGGAATATATCCCAAGAAACCAGAAACACCAATCAGAAAGGATATATGCATCCTTATGTTCATAGCAGCACAATTTACCATAGCTAAAATGTGGAAAGAGCATAAGCCCATCAGCAGATGAGTGGATTAGAAAACTGTGGTACATCTACACAATGGAATACTATGCTGCTGTAGAAAGGAAGGAGTTCTTAGCATTTGCAACAGCATGGATGGAACTGGAGAGCATTATGCTAAGCAAAATAAGCCAGTCAGAGAAAGATAAATGTCACATGATTTCACTCATTTGTGGAGTATAATGAACAACATAAACTGATGAACAAAAATAGAATCAGAGTCATAGAAGCACTGAATAGACTGTCCAATCTATGAAGGAAGGCAGGGGTTGAGGGAATAAGAGATCAACCAAAGGACTTGTATGCATGCATATGAGCATAACCAATGGACACAGACAACATGGGGGTGAGGGCATGTGCTAAGAGGTGGGGGCGGCTGGGGAGAAGTCAAAGAGTGAAAATGGAGACTCACGTAATACATTAAACAATAAAGAATAAAAGAAAATCACATTTATCAGTAAATATTTCAGTATATCTCTAAAAGATAAGGCTCTTTAAAAAATAATATCCATACTACTATTACCATTTCAGCAAAAATATTCATGTGAGACAATATGAAAAATAAACTACTCATAGTTTTTATGGAGATAATAATCCAAAAAAGTAATTTCAGAATCACATTAAAAATTTACCATGATTTTTTAAAAACAAAACCTTTGCCAACCAGGGCATTACAATTAATAACTAATCATTTTTCTAAAAGTCTAAAATTCCATTAGTTACCAATGACAACTCGATAATTTGCTTATTTGATCTTTCTGATTTTTGCTCATTCTATCTTGTTTAATACTAGTCTGGGTTTGGAAAAGTAAGATTGGTTGGTAAAAAGGTATTTATAAGTTATGTGTAAAAGTACTGTCAAAGGGAAAGAGAATACTAATGGCATAGATATCTGTCCCTATTAAAAAGACCTATGAAAAGTTAGACATGATTCAACCACTCTCCTTCCATCTGATGACCAAGTTTCTTTGACTAATACTACTTTAGTTTGTTGGAATTAAATATTTGGGTAATCTAAATGAAATACAAGAATTAATCTATTCTGTATCAGCTCACCTTTTAATTAATAAAAGCAGAAAACTAAAAAGTAATATACTAATATAACAAACAGTTATATTTAGCACTTACTATATTTACAAAGTGTTTTCTACTACACATTTGCATTTCTCTACTCACCCAGTTAAGATAAACAGATGCATTCTCCATTTTACAAATTTAAAAACAGGGATGTTAAATTAACCAGCTCAAGGTTACATATGAGCCCAATGCTTGTTTCATTATAATATTCTTAATATTATACTTAAAATACAAAATCTATTTGAGCATTAAATTTGTGGTCAATTAAGTAAAAAATAAACACTATTATGAAGTACTCGCTTTATAAACACACAATAATTCTTTGGTTTTATCACAGGAAAACATATTTTTTAAATTTATCTTTATTATTAAAAGTATTTCAGATGTCCTCTCCTCCTCCCCCACCCCCATTGACTCCCTCTACCCGGCACCCAGACTACTGTCTGTTTCCAGGGATTACATATAAATGCATATAAATTCTTTGGATAATCTCAGGGGGGAAAAATCTTAATTCTCTAAAAATGGAGTCTCTTCCATGCTGTCAAACTTTATTTCTAAATAAACCTTTAAACTAACATATATGGTAAGTTTGGGAATTCATTTCTATGAGTACAGAGAGAAATTCACAAGGCTTTGATTGATAGCCCATTTAAATGCACTAAACAAATCTCTTACCAAAATCTGACCGTGTGGATGTATCATGCATTATCTAAGAAAACAGGAAAATAACAGAAGTAGGACACACAACCTGAATTCTGAATCATATAACTTTGAATGAACTTTCATCATAAGTGAATTTAAGGATTTAAGTCCCAGAAGTCTAACACACAAAGATCAGTAGAAGAACTCTGAGTAGCAGAAGAGCAGTGAGAATTTCAAAAAGCAGGATGAAATTCACAAAGCAAGAGGAAAGCCAGACATGATAAAGATCATTTACTTAGACTTCCAAACTGTCCACGGTTCTCTCCTGACCTATGGAACTGACCATTCTCTGCTTCCTTTCCAACCTCAGCCTGACACTCCTTCCTCTCGACACCATTTCCTGTCCTCTCCCCTTCCCTGCATTTCTGTCACCTTATCTCTTTTCTCTGATTCTTTCCTTTCCTTTATCTCCTGTTTCTTCTGAATTTTCTATGCCCATCATCACACTTTTCTTAACTGGCTAGTTGGTCATAATCTAAACTAATAAAAGCGAAATATTAAAATTAACCGTTTCTCCGAGACAGGGTAAGCCACGCCCACCAGCCAATCAGAGCGGCTGTATGCAAATTAGCCCAGCCAACATGAAGGCCGCCACTCACGGACCTGAGTAAACAGCTGTTTCCATTGCGGCAGGAGCGAAAGTGAAGCTGCACCCGCTCAGCTCAGCTCCCATTAAACTGCCTCTAGCGAAACACACCTTTGAAACAATATAACAATCATAGAATCCTCGGGAGCTGAAGGAAAGAGCAGCTCCGGCCTAACCAGTAAAAGTAACAATTGTTTCATTATAGACACTGCGAGGTGAAGCAGAGGAGGCTTCGTTAGTTAGAAGGCCGCCTTAAAGGAACAGTGAATCAATTATAGAAGATAACCCCAGGCCTTAAAGGAACAGCATCAATTATAGGAGAGAAACTGCAGCACCTGCGTCCAGCCAGCCTTGCTGGGACGTTGGGTCAATGGGAGCTGTGGGCAGCCTTAAAGCCCCTCACCCAGGCTGGTCAGGCACACCAGCAGGTGGACATCCCCAGAGGGGTCCCAGACTGCGAGAGGGCACAGGCTGGGCTGAGGGGCCTCCCGAGTGCACAGAGCGGCTGCAGGGCGGGACAGCGCAGACCCAGGACCCGTGAGTGGGAAACAGGCGGCAGGGTTGGAGGACACCAGGAAGCGGGTAAGAGGTGGCAGGGGGTCGGTGGCCTAATTGGCAGCTGTCCAGGCCCTTTGCGGGGCATCAGGGAGTGGGAAAGAGGAGGCAGGGGGTTGGTGGCCTGCTTGGTGGGCTTCCCAGGCCCTTTGCAGAGCATCGGGGAGCGGGTAGGAGGTGGAAGGGGGTCGGTGGCCTGCTTGGCAGCTGTCCTGGCCCTTGGAGGGGCATCAGGGAGCGGGAAAGAGGTGGCAGGGGGTTGGTGGCCTGCTTGGCAGCTGTCTAGGCCCTTGGAAGGGCATCGGGGAGCGGGAAAGAGGTGGCAGGGGGTCGGCCGCCTGCTTG